>JAWQUT010000362.1:46168-68467 GCA_033807755.1 Ellobium chinense | reverse complement strand
TGAAAAAAAAACAACTGACGCCACTCGCACCAGTTTTCAGTCAACAGAATACAGTATTTTCTACACAAAAGTCACTAGATAATGCCAACGCTTTCTAATTTTCTAATTGCAACTTTTTATACTATGCTCATGATTCCGAAGTCCAGTGTATTTTAGGTGTTTGTCTAAAACGACCGTCGGCTTCTGCGTAGTTTCTATTCAAAACCATAGGAATGGTCACCGTACCACTCGCAATCCGTTGAACTGAATGATGGTCAGGTTCGAAATCTCGTAATGGTAACCATATCGGGCTCCAGTTTATTTATTTATTTATTTATTTATTTTGTTTTATATAGTTATTCTGGTCATTGCAGATTTCGGTAGGTCTATTTTGATCGTATGCCTCGGGCTACATTTGTAGCAACCCCCGTTTTCAATACGTCGTTGCTCTTCTTCCCCTGTCCTTCGTTTACTTTTATGTCTGGTCGTGTCCTTTGAATGGTTCTGGAAGATTTTTATCAGATTAATGTCCCTTTCTAGTGACGTCAGTTAGTACATGATGGGATGGAGGCAGGACGGGCTGAGGACTGTTAGGAGAAGTAAGAATGAGTTTGTAGCCCAAAATGGAGAAAAACTGTCTCCGTCATGTGAGCTTATATTGTAATTCCGCGTAACCGTAGTAGTAATTATACTATTAAAATACTTTACTTTTCTGTACATAGCTTACAGGATAATTTGCAATCTCTTTTAGCAGCAACTTTTTTTAAATTTCTATGATCCCGAGCCGTTGCGATTGAGTGGGATAGCCTGTGCTCTGTTTAAAGTTGTCATTCCAAGAGCGTTGTTATCCTACGGCTTGCAGAATTGCCGCTACCTGATTTGTTCTGAAATCATAAAAACAACAACAACAACAACAACAACAACAACAACAACAAAGAATTTGATTCAATGAACAAACAGCTTGGCATAGCCGCCACTGAACATTCTGTCAATCATCAATCCATCCACTTCGCTCTCCATCAATCAGCAAATCACTCTGTTTATCGCTAACGTCTTTGCCGAGAGAGAGAGAGGTCAGAAAAGCCGCGCTACCTTGTGCTTGAGCGCAGCCAAGAGGTAACGACTCCCAGACAAAGCTATGCCGACCCGCATAACAAAGGTGTTATGACGCAAGATGATCAGGGTGTCTTTAACCCACAGCACCCGACAACGCTCAAATCAAAGACTTTGCTTTCTTCATCCGTTTTCATTAGCTGCCTACATGTATAAAAAGTCGATCCGTGGAGCGTAGAGGGTAAAGGTGGGCGATTTTTCGGGGTAAAAATAACAAAGGCTCAGGTTAACATCGATATTTTCCACGAAGATCCGTTATTTGTCGATACTTCGAAAGAATGGGGATGAAGAGGAATAAGTCATTAGATGTTGGACTCGCTCAGTTGAAGACTATGAAAATAAGAATAGTGGAAGGGAAATGTCTTCAAAAAGAGTCATCTGGGTCGCTACCAAACAATTCAGTCACTTATTAACTCCATTTGAGTCACCTGTGTACCAAAATAGGAAAAACATCTAAAATTTTAGACCTTGACTCGTTGCATGCCCCAACCCTTTCTGCAAGACTGTGCATCCTATTTTAGCCACAGTAAATTCTGTTTAAAAAAAGAAAGGATCCCATCTTCTTCTTCACCTTCACCTAGTCTATCTCTTGACTTCTGACGATGTCGTTGGGGCACCAGTGAAAACGTAGCCACTACTCCCCTCTATCTGTCTCTATCCTCCACCTCTTTGTGGCATTCTGTGGTGGTTGTCTTAATCATGGTGAGCCTTGGGCAAGATGACCTGACGGTGCTCATCCCTCTCCAGGCCGTTAGCCACAGCCGAATTCTCCTGTCACATGGTGGATTACCCATATATCTACAAATAGATTGACCACTCTATTAATAGATCTGTGGGATCGCCCTGACCCTGGACACACGGCCGTTGAACCTTCGTGGAATCCCCTCCGCCCTTGCCGTAGACTTCAGTGAAGTTCGTCCGCCCAGTGATGCTGTATCCCATCTACGGAGTATTCAATCGATAGACTGAAAAGGCATGACTAAATCACAAACTTAATCTAATCAGCCTCCGTTTGTCAAAATACTGAGGTACAAAGGATACCCACCTTACATCGATGCATCGATACCCCTAGTTATCGATAATGCCTCACGCTATCCGAGGGCTCGAGACAACCATCTGTAAACTGCTCTGTTTATTTGCCTGGGCTGGAATCAGGTCCTTGATGAGATACATGCCTACTCTATGATTGTAGTGAGTTTATCGCGTCTTTGAACAAATCAGAGAAACACACAATATCATGACGTCAGGACTGAAGGCATCTTAAACTGTTGCATACGGAACGGGTTTTCAGGCTCTTTGATTTGGACTGAACTAGAATGACGTCTTCCCGAAAGAGTCTTTAAACTAAGTTACTTTCTCTGATGAAATGGCGCGCAAACAGACTCCATTGGTTAGCTTTTGTCTTACTTCTCACATTACGGCGGATATCCTTGTTCAACTGGCATGTCGTTACTGTGCTGTCATAATGGCATAAATCAGACGTAAGCCAAAATGAAATAAAAGGATACCTAGTTGTTTATTAGACAAAGGCCTAAGTCGATTTTTTTTCTTAAATCAACATGCACCAATCATTTTCTGCCAAGACTACACTTGCAAAGATAGGACCACATTGGATTTGAAGTGTCATAAAAAAAGTTTTCTCGCGTTTTCACAAAACTGAGAAAAATTACTTAGGCCATTATGGAAACGCAGTGACGAATTATGAACATAAGCTAGGTCAGCCCCAGGCCCCCAGATGTCTTAAATTCATCTCTCTGTCTTGAATGCCAAGGCCCTTTCACCCCAGCAACCTCCTTTCACTGTAGAAACTTTCGGGAGCGGGAGATACATGTTACAACCCTGTATGTGCACCATGCATCCTGTAGTGGTAGGCACTAAGACAGGCAATGCTGCACCGAGTAGGCAAATGACAACTATAGGCAAAGTAACTGCACCGGCTGAGCAAATATTCCTGCACTCGTCGAGGGTCATGTTACCACTACTAGTGGGCAAGCATCGATACCGAGTATGCAGTGACTCGATAATTTGTAAGGTTTCATAGCTGCAGAGTGCATGACGTCTTGAGACAAAGTATGGCAACAAATCCCTTTTTCAATATTTTCATATGTTAAACTAATCATGATATGAGCTATACATATTTCTCAGACAGGCAAAATTGACTTGGATGGCGTGTATGTAATCTCAGGTTCCTACTTCGTCTATTAGTTGCTGGTACCGCTAAATACATGATGACCCAGAGCAGAATGTATTATTCAGCCAGTTGTTTTTCCCTATTTTTTTCTTTGGCTATTAAATTGAAAACAACAAATCTGACAAATGTGGTTCATGTGGGGACAAACCTATTGGCCACATACCGATACAAATGTCAGGTATCACTTGCAAAGGTTTCGATAGCGACTTCGATACTTTAATGCAATTTATCGCCCATCACTAGCTACAAAACAAATGAGCCCTTCATAAAAAACTAAAGGTTTGTGAAAATGCTGCCCTTCCCACTGCTCATCAGTTAACCTTTAAAGATAATTCCACAGTAAATGTCAAGCCTGTATCGCTTATTCAAACCTGCCATGAGAGACAGACAAGGTCACAGATCCCAAGCATATCCCAAACTGCACTGTGGTCGAGTGGCTACACCTTGGTGTAGGACTGAAATTGCTGTGGGTTCCATTCCCAGCTTGGTGACATTGTGAATCCCCTGGGGAGCGTTACACTGACATTTCCCTCAGTATACCTCTGGAAAATAAGTACATGGCTCAAGGCAGTGAAATCTCTTGTTCTAACGGTAGTATTACGTCTGAATGGCAACTACGCTCTCATTTGCCAGAGACCTGAGAAAGTTCTCAAGTGTTCTTGCTTGCCAGGGTAACATTATATTATTGTAAGATTCTGCGCACTGTAATGCTGTTCAGTATGGATTGGATATGGGACTACTGAACCAACAGATTTTCCAGTCGTACACGAGTTTATTATGTCGCTTTTGGCGCAGATAATACTGTCAGAAGAAAATGACTGTTAATGCTAGAAGACTTGACGATCTTTAACTTCAGATGTTCAAGTAACTGAATACTCGCTAATTTGTCCTGATCCCAGTCGATGACTTCTTATATCATATTTTACTCACACACTCGAAATGCTCTGGACGACTTCTAGTTCTCGATCATTTGAGGCTTGCGTGATGCTGTGATGAGACAAATGCTGTAAAATGGCTAAAGAGAGCATGTTCAAAAGATCAAGTGTTGAGAAGTGAAGAAAAAACGAGAACTGGGAAAGAAAACTCTAAAAATACGTCAATGGGCTTGCTTCCTTCATCATCATCATCAATGCCTTTCACCCCTAGCAGGGTATAGGCCACGTACAAGCGAATTCCATCTTTCCCTGTCTTGGGCCATCTTTCCAAGCTCGTTCCAAGTGAGCTTCATTTCTCGCATGACCCTTTCCGTGCATCGTTTCCATGTCTCCCGTGGCCTACCCCTGCTTCGTGTTCCTTGTGGGTTCCATTGCAGTGATTGCCTGGTAATGTTTCCACGAGGTTTTCTGAGGGTGTGTCCAATCCAGCGCCATTTACGGAGTCCCTTGCTTCCTTATTAATTCAATTATTGACTAACTCAAACCTGTTTTTGCAAAAATGATCTGATTGGGAGATTGGACTTTCTTCACTGATTGACAATGAAGACTTAACTCAATATTCTGATCAAAAGTGGACTTGCCTCCTTTTGTCATTTCACGGCATAATTACGGCTAATGATCAAAGTATATATTGTGTCAGTGGCACACCTTCGCGAGTTTACAGTAGTTGTCATACCTCTCCCACCTGGCTGGAGTCGTGTGAGGTTGCGTGCCAGCTGCCACGCTCCAGTCATACTCTGGAATCATTACTGCGTTTACTATCAGTAACGCACGTCGTCACCGTTTGGTGAAGATAAATCAACACGCATACATAGAAAAATTAACTGATTAGGAAGAAGACTGAGCTTGAGATACCCCGAAAGTAGACTATTTTATATAGGGACACACACACACACACACACACACACACACACACACACACACACACACACACACACACACACACACACACACATGAACTATCATTATTCGCCATGAAATAAAGAGATTCAAAGATAACCATGTGATTGTCACACAATGTAGCTAAGCCATTGATATCGACAACCTGAACATTTCATCGAGTTGCACTATATTTTATAGTATAGTTAAGTTCAACAAAGTTACCTGGAACTCTGCGCTACAGTATGATGTCTGCCGAAATCACACTACAAAAAAAGAGAATGGGCAAATGAAATTTGCTTCTGCACCTTACCTTCTTTCCAGCATTTATTTTTCGGCACCCGAAGTGCATCCCGTTGACACAAGCACATAAGAAAAAAAAATGGCGTCCTTTTTGTGCGTTGAAGCTGTTCTTGCTGAAATATTAAGCACTTTATCTTCAGCTGCTGGGATAAGATATCTAAAACATTCAAAAACGTCCCTCGAGATCTTGAAGCCCTAACGTGTTCTATATATTTCCACGGACCAATACGTCATAGATATTGAGATTCTTTTTTTGTTTGAGTGAGTGAGGGGGGAAAAGCTCTCCGTACACAGAAAGAAAATTTTTGATTTTCTCCATTGGTTCAGTTCAGTTCCTAGTCCCGCAGTCGCCACCCTACCCATCCACGCCTGCGCCCCTGTATGTAATTTTCAGAGTTTCATTATACATGTAGTTTAGCCAACAGCACTAATGTGCCAACAGCACTAATGTACCAACAGCACTAATATGCCAACAGCACTAATGTGCCAACAGCACTAATGTGCCAACAGCACTAATGTACCAACAGCACTAACTTGCCAACAGCATTAATGTGCCAACGCTTTCTGCAAGCTCGTGCATAATCTGTCTAGATAGTAAGTCAGGCAAAACATGGCAAGAAACGTAACTCTTCCTCCAGACAAACATCACTTATTGCCCTTGAACCTTCACAAACTCTATTGAGTGCCAGCGACGGCAGCGAGTTCCCACATCAGGTAGAGACACCCATTTCTGACCCACCCAAGTACCCCATAAACTATGATGCTGACAGGCTCTCAGGTTAGCTAGTGCTTCTTGGTTTACCTAATGCAGCAGGAACAGTCGGTGACATGGAGATAAATAAATAATAACACCGGTGTTCATACTAGATTATTCTTCGTGTGTTCACCTGGACTAGAGCGCCATTTTTTGTAGGGAAATAACTAGATAGAGATGGAGAGAGAGTAAGAGAGATAAAATTTCAACATGGCCGAAAAAATAAGGCATAATGCAGCAGCAGCGGCATCTATGACTGTCTAGATACAAAAGATGTTTATACTCCCANGGGGGGGGGGGGGGGGGGATTTTGAGATGAAGAAATTGTCTACTATTTTCTGTATTAACCTCAGACTTTTCATATCAAATAGATACCACATGTATTGCCTAAGGGTAGATGCTTATTCCATACTAATGGTGGAAGCTAATAATTATTATTTCATGTACTGAAAAAGACATTTCCGATGGAATTGCTCTGCCCATTTCTATAGGGGGCGCTGGGAAAGTCCAAGGTATTCTAGTTTTCCCTTACAATGGTACACGTGAAACATTCACACCACGACAAAACCATCTCTCGTTTTGGTACTGCTTGAACGCTGGGCTGTGCCACTTAGTGAATGGATCACTGGTGCGTAATAACCAATCTCTTGACACTTTCAGGAAGGGTCCTTAGTTATGTTCCTTGTACGCTTATACCGGCAGTTCGATTTTTTTGGTTTTGTTTTTGTTTGAGTTTTGCTAACTTCACAAGGTGAAAGTGAGAGAAGTGAGAGTTGATGTACATGCCTTAGTGTTCCCATACTAATATTTAGGACAGCAAACACACGGTGGCCGAAGCTTGAAGTTCAGCTGTTCCTTTTTTGGTTCAAAATTGATCGAAATGGCTGAAAGCCACGACTCAGACGCTATAGTTTTCCCTCAGAATAGTGTGTGTGTGTGTGTGTGTGTGTGTGTGTGTGTGTGTGTGTGTGTGTGTGTGTCTGTGTGTGTGTGTGTGTGTGTGCGCGTGTGTGTGTGTGTTTAAATATATTACAGGTTGTCATTGTAAAGAGGTCGTTTTTGCATGTTATGGGTAACGAGTATTACCTGTTAGTAAGTTTTTTTTTCAAACTTTATATGCAATTTGCGATACATTAAATTTGTGTATCATGTCAAGTGCATCAATAATCTCTGCATAGTAGCAATAACCAGTATATTTCTTCGTAACAGTAGAGTGGTGTATATCGACTTTGCGTTAACGGCACACCATATGTTTTTAACGACAAATATTCAAGATTATCATAATCCGTTCACAAATAGATGAACAATGTTTTTCTTTAATATCGGTTTCCCAATTGAACGAATTGTTAACATGCTTTAAAATATTGTGCGTGGGCCGTTAAGCCAATTTATCCTGGCAGAATCTCTGTACAAGCAGAAAACAAGATTAAACTTGAGTGATTCTCACAGATATGTTGTGCAATCCAGCAAGAGCTTTACCGACATTATGAAAGTCTTGTGGAAAGAAGCTATTAAAATCCTAACTACAGACAGCTTTTGCAGCTATTCGGTCTTATTGGCCTCGTCAAAGTGAATTTCAGTTTAAGTGTTAAAGCATTTTTTTCTCACGCCTACCAGCAGATCACAGCGTTGCTTTACACTGGATATTATTGATATTGTTGAAGTGTTTATCAAAATATTTTTGAGGTAGTTTATGAAGCAGCAGTCTGAACAAAAAAAAACAAAAAACAGCTGAGGTTTGTTTTCTGCAGGTGATTTTTAAAATAAAAACAATAAAACTAAACAAACATCAGTTTTAACAGGATCGCGAATTCACCAATGCTAGATTGTGAAATAACAATCATGTTCAAGTATGGTTCAAGAATGTTTACACATAATATTATAGATAGTTAGTGAATATATCAGTGAGTTGATTGAATGTTTGATTGACTGAATGATGGATGTACTGATTGATTGTTAGCTCAGTCGATTGATATGATAGCAAATGGAATTATTCATGAGTTTATTGATTATTTCAAAAGATTGGCTGGATGGTCGATTGATTGATTGATTGATTGATTGATTGATTGATTGATTGATTGATTGATTGATTTATTGATTAAGCTGATGATTGGTTGATTGTTTAATTAGTTGTTTGATTGATTGGCTAACTAGTTTATTGGCTTAATGATTTGTTGATCGATTATTGATTAGTTGACTGGTTCATTGATTGAATGATCAATTGTTGGTCGATTGATTAGTCGACTGGTCGAGTGATTAGTTGGTTGATAGATGGACTGATAAATTGATTGAATGATTGGGTGACTGATTTGTTACTTAAGTGATTAATTGATTAATTGACAAGTGCTTGCTTGCCTGCAGGATTGATTGANTAGATTGTGAAATAACAATCATGTTCAAGTATGGTTCAAGAATGTTTACACATAATATCATAGATAATTAGTGAATATATCAGTGAGTTGATTGAATGTTTGATTGACTGAATGATGGATGTACTGATTGATTGTTAGCTTAGTCGATTGATATGATAGCAAATGTAATTATTCATTCGATTACTTAAAAGATTGAATGGACGGTCGATCGATCGATCGATTGATTGATTGATTGATTGATTGATTGATTGATTGATTGATTGATTGATTGATTGATTGATTGATTGATTGATTTAAGTAAGTTCTGGTTTAACGATTGATCTGTCGCTACATTTGTAGTTTGTAAATGTGTGCCCACAAATCACATCGTGGTCTGGGTTATTTCTTTTCAATAAACCTTGAAAACCTTGCAAACACAAAAAAATACTCGACAACGCACAAAATACTCGACACCAAAAAAAAGTGCTATATGGTCAAAGCATGTTTGTTTTTAGAATGGGGATTGGAAGGAGTGGGTTGAAAACTGAGGCATAAAATACTAATCACTGTAAACACGGTATCCTCTTTCACTGTATTGTCCAGGTATTTATGATGAATTTTGTGTTTTCCTAAAATATTTGGATTCTATTTATCAGTCTGTCTGATGATTGTTTTTCTACCTCAAAGTCATCTGTTCTTCCCGTCTTTTAGCACGTCCTATTGCTCCAGATTTTCCTTTTTTTGCCTCTGTGTTTTGGTGGTTTTTTTTGTTTTCTTGATCCCTTTTATTTCTAGTCTTCTTTGTCATCTCTCATTTGTCTTTTCTTCTCTTCCCAACAGTGGCGGATTTAGGCATAGGCAACACCCTTGTGGGGAAGGGGGGAGGGAGGTGGGGTGCGCTGGAAGACGAGAAAAAATTATTGGAAATAAGAAGGGGAGGAAAGAAAAAAAAAGGAGAGAATGAAAGAGGGGGGAAATATTGAAATGGAACCGGATCAGTGTCATTTTTTATTGTTAACCTCAGAGTTTGCCTCAATCAAGAATCTCTTACAATGTGAAAAGGGGCCCCGCATCATTCTCGTGCCTGCTTCCCACTCTCGGCTTTCTTCCTTATTTACACATGCATGCACACACGCGAACCTCCTCGAGTAAGCATGAGTACCCCATTACCACTCACTCGCACATACGCTGCACGTGCAAGAGATTTTATAGTTCACCCTTCATCGGTATCCTCGCCGACGTGGGCCTAACGCACGGTATGGTTCTGCTTTCCTAAATGCACCATGGTGTAGATTTACGAGGCCCTGCCAGTATCATCCATGATCTGTGGCCGTATGCATTTTTATTGTGTCTGCTTCCCACTCTCGGCTTCTTCCTCATTTACAAATACACGCACACGTTAATTAACGCATTGCGTTAACTACGGTGAACACTTCTAAAGTTTTGGGAGTTCCCCCTGGTTACCGCAGTGCGTTAACTGATGTAAGGATTATTCATACGGCCACTGGACTAGACTCCTATGAGGTGACAGAATTTTCGACCATGATCATGGTCACATCAGATGGAAATGAACACTTGAGTTCTGTTAACAGATTGTCATATCCATCTGAACTAATAACAGTTGAAGAAATCATCGCTTGGATGCAATGCCTCGATAAACGTCACTCTGAACGAAATTCAGGTCTGGATGCCTTTGGAGTACTGATAACGTCGTCCATATTGTATCAACACTTTAGATCTCTGGCTGCTGTGGTTTCCCGGCACGAGAGGAAATTGCAAATATTTTTTTTTTAGATATAATTCACCTAAACAGGCACACACTGGTATATTGCAAGCACTTATTCAGGCATTTCACCAAATGTCACTAATGACAGTGCTAGAGAATTTCGCGACACGAGCCAACGTTGGACTTTTCATAAAGTTGCAAGTTCTATATCCCCAAAAGCCCGGAGTCCCTAATATTCTCCGTATTGAAACCAGGGTTGTGGCGGGCTGGGCAGATCTTCGGACAAACATTTTTGGTAAGGGCCTTTGTTTCTAACAACCATCCATACAAGAATCATCCACAGGTCGATCATGTGGCATCAGCATGGAACACCAAACGTGACACAGTCTTAATATGATCATGCCCAGTTGACAGTTGTTTGTCTTGGAACAGCATTCTCTTCCCCCTTTCCCTTTCCCTTTCCCCTCAGCTCCTTTACTGTCCCCAATGCTGGAAACCAGCAATGTTCGTTTTTTTGTTTTTTATCTGTGAGGGAACCATTTTATTACCAATTCCACATCCGCAAAAACCCAGTCTTTAGAATTCTCCCAATTAAAACCAGGCTTGTGATAGATGGGTAGATCTTTGACAGCATTTTTTTATGAGGGCCTCTGTTTCTTATAACTATTCTACACAAGAATTATCCACACGTCGATCATGTGGCCTCAATACGGATCATTGAACGTGACACAGTCTTAATATGATCATGCCAAGTTGACAGTTGTCTCCGAGCAGCTTTTCTTTTCCCCATCCCCCTTCTTCCTTCCCCTCAGCCCCTTTACTGTCCCCAAGGCTGGAAAACCAGCAATGTTCGGTATTTCATTTCTGTGACGGAGCCATTCTATTACCGCAGTTCCATATCCGCAAAAGCCGAGAGTCTATAGAATTTTCCTGTATTAAAACCAGGGTTGCGACAGATTGGATAGATCTTTGACAGCATTTTTGATGAGGGCCTCTGTTTCTAACAACTATTCCATACAAGAATCTTCAACACGTCGATCATGTGGCATCAGTACGGGACACTGAACGTGACATAATCTTAATACGATCATGCCCAGTTGACATTTGTTTGTCTCCGTATTTTGCACCAGGCATTCCTTCCCTCTTATTGTTTATGCATTGTATGCACAAAAAGGTCAACTGGGGCGCACTGTCTGCTGGCTGCAAAATAGGCCAAGGTTACCAGCAAGATGAACAAAGAACTGGGTGCAACTAGACATAAGATACGTGTCTTAAGACAGGGTTATCTGCAGTTAGTTTTAATTTGTCTTTATGTTGAAGCATATTCTACTCGTTCGGAGAGCTTGATCGTATTTTTTGGTAATGGAAAGCTTGTGTAAGTTTTTTGGTGACTGTTTACTGTAGATGGTTCATTGAGAAGGGCTCCAACACTGTGACGCACTGCTCAGCCAATTAAATCAGATATTAACTAGTAGCGCGAGGGGCCGCGGGTCCTGCCTCACGCTGACTGCGTGACCATTGCTATGGATAATAATCGTTCCGCGTGTTGTCTGCTCACCGGTCCACTAACGGGCTGCAATTATTCTATCGCTGACCTACACGGCTGGCGCTGACTTGAGAATTTATTTTACCGTCACACCCAGAGTAGTAGAAGGAAGGTGAGAACTAGTTGTGCTGTAGCATCACAAGGGTTAATCTATTCGCCAGATATGCCCTAAGCCATTGGTCCAAAACAGTGCTTGGTCCTGCCTGTATGTACTTCCCAGAAGTAGCATTCCCGTAACGTATCCGACTTACTCTTATGCCTTGTTTTCTATATAATTATCTATTTCTAAGTATAAAAGAACAAGAACGTCATGATCATCCCACACTTGCCTTGGTCTGTTTTTGAGGTTTTGAGAAATTTAACGTTCTCAACCTGTTGCCCATAGCAAAACTGTAAAACTGTGACGCAGATGTGATTTAGGTTATAAAATTGGGATATTCAAAAAAATCAAAACTCTAAGACTGTTTTAGTAGAAAAAAAGAAAGTAAATGAAAGATCATAACAAAATAAACAGGTCAGTTCATCCAAAAAATGACATAGGCAAGTATGGAATGAGCATGATATGAACTCTTAACTCAAACAAGCCCACATACAAGCTAATGAGTTCACGGTTTTTTTGGTGGCATTAGCACTTCAAAAAAACCTGCTGTATCGAAGGGGTTAATATTGTCGATATCCTAAATCGTTGAGCAATACCTTTGAGCCTATATAAAAATGTATTATGTAGGGAAGTTAACGGTGCGGAAAAGACGAAGATGGCAGACGCCCAGAATGAGGGTCTTTTTCTTACAAAGGCCGTTATTATTCTGGCACGTATACATCCCCCTTGAAGCTTTTAATTATATTTTATTAGTTTCTGTAGATTTTTTTTTGTATCATCAAATCGTGCAAATAGCGACAAATTATGAGTAGAATTCTACACTGAAGTCTCTCTTTGCTCTGTAAAATCACACGCGAAGTCATTTTTGTAAACTGTTTCCTGCATCCACTTATTATCATTGTGGGCTTTGGTAGTCTGGTGTGAAAACAAAGTGCAGTCAATTCCGCCTTATCGCAACTCCCTGCGAGCTGAGAAAGCTTTCAGTCGAAGCAGGTTGAGTTTATTCAGTGCATGTATAAAGAAAATACAACATCCCATCATATTGATCGTTTTGCCAACAAGCGGACTGCAATTAAACGGAATCGACCACGTACATGTGGTAATTGGTAAACGCGTTGTCCAGTTCTGGAATACTACTCTCCTTCCTGGGAACTGCTTGCGCATAAACGGTATCCATCCTGAAAATGACATTCAGATGCTACCAGTCCCTTTAGCAGACATGGAAGCTTGCCAGAAAACGACTCATGCCGTGTAGCCATATCTTTTCTTGTTGATCTTAACCATCTGAAAGCTCTTACCCATCCTAGTGCCTCTGTCTACAGACACAGGTCCAGCATTACCCACTACCCTGATGGTCAGCCATTGTAACGTTAAGTGTCCACGCTTAATCGAGCATGATCAGGATTTTCGGTGCTTCTATAATCCTGGTATGGCTGCATACCCAATTAGACAATTTTTTTTCTTTTTTAGCTAAGGGGGTGGAGGCAGCTGGTACCAACATCAACTATACTGGTTGTTGACTTGTGTATTGTGTATGTTGTGTGGTACCGTTAGGATTTTTTATTAATTAGCCGCTTATCCAGTGGTGGAGTTTGGCAGTGGTATGACGGACACGTGCCCAAGGCCCTACGCTCGTAGGGAGGCTCCGCGCCAAAGAACGAAAACAAAAATAAAGGAGATTAAAAAGAGTGGGGAAAGAAAGAGAGAGAGAGAGAATGAGGGAGAATGAGAGAGAGAGAGAGAGAGAGAGAGAGAGAGAGAGAGAGAGAGAGACAGAGGAGAACGAAGGCGAGGGCAAAGAGTAAGAATGAGCTGAACTATTTTCAATTTTTACTGACTTGCTGCCGTAACAGAGTTTGTCCCAGTCAAGATCTTCACATGTTGTGAAAGGGAACCCCGCATCATTACCGTGCTTAGGGCTGTGCGGACCTTAGATTCGCTCCTGCGCGTACCCAATGAAATTGTTGTCATTTGTGGCTTGATCTAGCCATGAAGCATAGTCATGTTTGCTGGTGTAGTTATAGATGAAGGCATTCTATCCTTTGTCATCCCATCACCATACTCAGTCATCCTCAGTAGCTATATATTTTGCATCATCGTCATCGTTATCATCATCGTCTCAGCGCATCCATTGGGTGATAATTACCGTCATCATCCCCGTAATAATCACTGTCATAATCAGTGTTCTTGTCATGGTCTTCTTGATTATCATCGCCTCTGAAACTATCATCATTTCCTCTTCCTTTCCTCTCGCAGTCGGCGTCGTCATCTTCATCATTATTTATAACACTGTAATGTCTTCATCATCATATTCACCATTGTTATCGTTGTTGTTGTTGTTGTTGTTGTTGTTGTTGTTGTTGTTGTTGTTGTTGTTAGCATCATCATCATTAAATCGTCATCGTCATCGTCATTATCATTCCCTTTGTGGTTTCCATTAACTTCTCTCGCATTATAACTTAGCTGTCTTAAAAGTTTACATTATTATCGCTATGCACATCATCGACTTCATCATCTAATCCTTCTCCTCCTCTTCCTCCTCCTCCTCCTCCTCCTCATCGTCGGCGTCATAATCATCACTATCCTTTTTCAGTTGCTTTTTACCGTAATCATCATCATTATTATTATCATTATTTTTAGAATAACAGACCCTCTCGAACTGTGCATTTGAAAAATTTAATAAATGGTGTCAAATTTTCAGACGGTAGTCTTTCCTCGGGGAACAATAAAAAAGAAGCACCCCATCATCATCATCATCATCATCATCACTGCGCAATTTCCCAAAAATCCTGACCTTGAAATGAACCTACTATCCCTTGTGACAAAAACATGGGGGAGGCGGCCTTTTCCAAAATCTGGTGCTGTTTTACTGTTTGACTGACATTTGAGAAACACCCGGTTACTTTCGTGCGTTTAGACCTTTACAACTTTTCTGTTTGTTGCATTAAGTCTTAAGAGCTCCTATGGCGTTCTTTGCGTGACTATAAGGATTTCAGCGGAGAAAAGACGCCCACTCAAAGTTAAAGAAAGGTCTTTAATAAGTTGGTCGAGACAATCTGAACGCCTGTGAGGTAAAGAAAGTTATGAGGTATGAGAGGACAATAAAAATTTTACTGCTCGGCACAGACAGGGTATCTTTCACTTCATCTAAATACAGATTAGTATCAGAATTTTGAATACACGAACAATCTGTTGATACAGATTTCTGATGATCCTGTCGCTTAGGTTTAACAATAAAAGATCAGATGCACAAAGTTTTTGAAACCTACATTTCAAGTTTTATGTTAGATAAAGGAAGTTCAGGTTTTTTTATTTTCTTGAGCACATATTTAGACAAACTTAATCAGTCATGAAACCGGAACTTGGCTACTCGAAAGTGTGTGTGTGTGCGCGTGCACGGTGTGTGTGTNGGGGGGGTTAAAACCGGCCAAAGGGAACTTATAGGCTGGGGGAGGGGAGGGGGAAAGGAGGAAGCCACCAGTTAGTTGTAAATACAGTCGCCTTCGCTTAATCATGACCGCTCAGGGAGCGTAAGGAAACAAAAAGTTGATATTAATAGGAGTTTGCGATTATCCAGTGACTTTTATATCGAAACGTCAAAATATTGTCTCGTAGTATATGCTGCTATAAGCGGAAGTTGCGATTATCCGAATTGCGATAAAGCGGAGTTGATTGTAGTAGTTCAGACATTCCAAGACTCTTGCGGCGCAAAATCTGTTTGCCACATGCCTTCTGTCTTGCCACCTGCATCAACAGTGTAAGACTGCTTTCCTCCATTTTCGGTCATAAGGCTGGAACTATTTACTTCGTGTACTTTTAACATACAGACAGCACGAGCCGACTCTGAAACATGAACTAAGTGGTACGAAATGTCCAACTGTTCACAGAATCATTACATTTTTATTAATCTTATAGCCCCATACCAAAAAAGCATTATTTTGGATTATCTCTTGAAACCCCGTTTGAAGGTGTTGTTGTTTGCAGTCAGAAAGGACTGAATAACCAAGGAAACATCTACCGGTAAAAATATACGGGACTAGTATAATGGCTGGACGGCCAGAATACACCTTACGGAGTATTCTGGCTGGATTGGAGTTATCTTCCCCATTCAGTTGCCAGGTGTTTCATCCAAATTTTATGTATAGAATTCACTCATACTAGCAACCTGTTCTGTGACTCAATGGGTTATCACGCTGACTCAAAATCTGAAGAAAGACCCAGCCTTCGCATAAACCAGCTTATAAATAATTTCCTTCTTTTAGGTGGGTGAGAGGCATACCATATAGGCTGTCTAGCCACAATACTCTCCAGAGGGTAGTCTGACGGTCCAGTCAAAATAACTCTGTCCTAACATACAGTAATTAATTTCATACTTAAAAGCCTTACGAATTTTATACAGTGTGTTGAACACGTTGCTGTCAACACGAACAGATTAGACACACAGCCAAAACACGGCAAGAGAAAAAACAGCTCGAAATAAACACAACACAGAGGGAAAGAAAAGAAAAACCCAAGGATTATTATATTTCACGGATCATAAACACGACAGTGCACTTGAATGTAAATCCGGCTATGCTATGACTCAAAGACATGTAAGTTAAATGTGGTTCGCTTCATTACTTGGGACGGAAGTCAAGCGTGGAGCAAAGCACGGATTTAGTACTGCTGAGGTCTACATGACTGCTGTATGAGAGGTAAGACACTGTGAAATTAGATTTTAATTCTGTAGGAAGTTTCGTTGTTGGTTGTTCGTGTTGCTGTTGTTAAAAATGTTGTTACTGCGTATATGGTTGTAATTGCTGTGGTTGTTGTCGTTGTCGTTACTGTTAATAATGTTGTTGTATTTGTTGTTGTGTTTGTTGTTGTTGTTGTTGTTGTTGTTGTTGTTGTTGTTGTTGTTGTTGTTGTTGTTGTTGTTGTTGTTGTTGTTGTTGTTGTTGATGATGATAGTGGTGGTATAATTGTTGTATTATGGCGTTCGAAAATCTCATCGAGGACATCCAAAATGCTATAGGAATGAAGCTTTACATAATATTCATGTAGTATTTCTATTCACTTTGTATAAAGTGTGAAAGGTGATGTTTCCACGGGAAGGGTGCGGGATGCGATAGAAGTGACAGAAAGAAGGATAATGACGGTGAGGATTCAGACAATGATGTATTTCTTCTTTCCATCTTCTAAGTTGAAGGAAGATGGCCATTCTTTTGTCAGAGAATTAATAAAAAGAAATGAACTAACTTTGGAACTCAATAGAGTGACGTCATATGGAGTTTTCTCTCAAAAGTCTTTCTGCTTACTCCCTCACTTTTCTATCAAAATAGCGGCCACCATGGGTCAACCTATACTTCCAAACTCAGACTCTTTCGTGCCTTCCCATTGTTCTGCGTCTTACTTTATGTCTTCCCCTTCTTTTTTTCTTTATTTTCTTTAAAGTTCCGGGCCTTATATCTCCTTGAGTCTTATTAACATTCATAGTTCTAGATATGTCAAAGCTCATAGCTCTGTGTTTCTTTTTCAGTGTTAGGATATTTATCTCCCTTAGCTTTTATCTCCTATAACGTTCATAGATCTGTTTCAGTTTGAATAGTCTTACCTCTGTCTCATAACTTTCAGAGCTCTCTATCTCCCCTAAAGTTCATAGTTCTATATATCAATGTTCATAGCTCTGTTTCTCTTTCAACGTTCAGATCTCTATCTCCTTTAACTGTTATCTCCTTTTATAACGTTCATATCTTTGTTTCGTTTTGAACATTCAAACTTCTATCTCATTAACGTTCATAGCTCTTTATCTCCTTTAATGTTCACATCCCTATCTTTTTTTAACATTCATTGCTGTTTCCCGTCAACGTCCATTGCTCTGTATCTTCTTTAACGTTCCTAGCGCTGCCTCTCCTTAAGGTTCAAAACTTCCTGTCTCCTTTGACGTCCATAGTTTTATTTCAGAATTGACAGACGGATATTTAATTGTTAGGAAGTATATAAATACATTCCGCTTGATGGCAGTGCGCTTTACCGAAATTTCCTTTAAAAGCCACGGGATGAAATCAGCTCCTTTAACTTTCCTATGCTCCCGAAGAGCTGCCTATTAGTGCAGTCGGTTATTAAAATACGACAGTGACTACAACATTGATCATCAATGGCAACAGAGCAATATGACTGTTCGTGATCGCTCTGTTCGTCACAATATTATTATAATCCTCGTAACCTACCAACAACGGAATCCCGGATACGCCATTGGAATGAAACATGATATGACTCGCCGTTTTCTTAAGCGCATAATGGAAAACACGTGTTCCGTAAACTGTTATGTTCCACACACATGCATTCTATAAACACTTGTGTTTTACACTAAGTCCCACGCAAGGGCATACAATATAATGTAATATAAAATGGCTAGAGGGTAGACGAAATGTGCGACGTTCCTCCCTGCTCTCCCCTCCCCCCTCTTCCAGCCCATCTGATGTAAAGGTGACGTGAGCGCTGAGCAGTGTAAGCTGAAGTACACGTGGAGAAGCGTCCTGTTGTGTCTTCTGCATGTAAGTCTTTCTTCCTAAAACTAAATAAGATTCTGCCCAACGATGATTCTGCCCAACGACACAAAACTTTTTGAAAAAATGTATAATGAATTTAGTGAAAATAGTAGACGTTTCGTGTTTAACACTTGCTCAAGACTCACAACGCAAGTTTAAGATGTACAAAGAAAAGCAAGTGTATGATGTCTGAGAGCCAGAAATAGAAATAGAGCAACTGAGAGACTGAAGTCTATTTTCTTAATTGGGAGCTTGTGCATTTACGATGGGATCTCTCACCATCGTAAGAGTTACATTAATGCATCAGTGTTGAGTGTACCCTTCATGGCCTTCAATAGGCAGAGTTAATGTAATTCTTACGATGGTAAGAGATCCCACCGCTAACGCGCGAGTTCTCAAATATCCATTTACGAAGAGTGGGCAGAGTGACGTCAACAGTGTAATGTAATGTATCTTTCTCCCTCTGTAATGTGATGTATCTTTCTCCCTCTGGGATATCCGATTTCACCGAGTTACCACCGGTTATGAGTTATCATGGTGGATCTATCCCTGCTGCCCCCGCCNCCCCCCCCCCCAACCTCTTCTATTCTTATCCCTTTTTGCAAGTCATCCCACGTGCTCTCCGCCCTCTCCGATTTTCAAGCCAGGGCATGACCCTGACTCACCAGGGCAATGTTCAAACCTTCACGACATTTGTTTGGCTGTTCCTCTCAAAAGCCTTCTAATTCGTTGTGCTTTCCACAACAAAACCGTCTCAGAGTGTGCCGTCCGTGTTCATGTAAAATAATTCAGCATGCCGCATTAATGAAGGGTGGAGGAGACGTGAAAAGGCTTATACAACCCTTTTGTTAGCGAGAAGAGGTTTAGATCTTTATCGAATTCATGTATTCGGAAAAAAAAAAAAAAAACAACAGAAGTCTAAACTTCGTGTGCGACCTAGCGACACTATCGCATCTCGGATCAACATTCATAATTTGTTCTGAACACTTTGCTTTGGTGGGTTTCAAACGTCAAAATGAATTCTGAGTGTTTCTTCTCCTTGATAATAAAATTTATTTCACAAACTTCCTGTCACGTGTGTCGTTTTTCAATTCACGCGACCTTACAGGTGGTGGGTAAAAGGTGAGGCAAGCCCCTTTTTCATTGACTGACAGAAATAGAAGATTTACTCATATCGTCATAAACAGTCGGAAATCAGAAGTGAACTCAGAATTTCGGCGGGTCACCGTGGCCACGCGTGTTGTTAAAATAGTTCAACTTTATCTGCTCTGGCTATGCACAATGTGTACAAATATGCAACGGCATCTTTTTGTTTTTCGTTTTTCTCCACGCAAACTTTGCGTGGGCTTTATCTGAGCTCGTATATTTATGAATGAGAACTGCCTAAAACGTTTGAATGCTGCCAGTGGTTACAAGTGACCTAATTTGTACATACGATCTTTTACGCCAACAGAGACGATCTAATATCTCGTCCATTGACCTTGTTCTCTGTGATGTCGTGATCTTGAATGAATGGTTCAATTTAGTGAAAAGTCACCTGTATCTGCTTTTCAAGTTGGCGTTTTCAATCAATTATGTCGTTACGAGAGAGTCAGCAGTTTCGGCTTATGCTGTCCTGAGTGCTGTTACATGTTTTTACACGCTGTAAGTGTCTAGTAGAGCAAGCAACTGCTGGCGAAAGTGGCAGTAAAATCATCTGCTTCAATGAACCTAGCGCAGAAAGCAGGTTGTTTCACGTTACAACCTTCAATAAACGACGCCCAATGCTTTTGACAGGCTTATGAAAAAAGAGACTTACTTAACAAGCTCTAAACTTGTATTCTCGAAAGAGCTAATAGAGTGATTAGTACGGTGTGATTCCTAAATTTTCATTCCGATTATGTTACCCCAAAACTCACTGAGCCTTTACGACAGCCTTATAAAAAATGAGACTTACCTAACAAGCTCTAAACTTGTATTCTCGGAAGAGCTAATAGAGTGATTAGTGCGATGTGGTTCCTAAATTTTCATTCCAATTATGTTACCCCACAACTCACTGAGCCTTTACGACAAAGTGAGAAGAATGCCGCCAGATTTTATTAAGCTGCTCATTGTCGGGCCCGTTTTAAATCTGCCTCTTTTTAGAACCTACTACCCCTTCACAAATGCAGAACTCATCATAATTAATGTCATTCCAATTAGTATCCTCCGTGATTAAAGTTTTGGCACCTTTTAGAAGGGGCAAATCACTCATTGTGTGCCACTCAATTAAACCGCTAATATATATGAGATCCCCCTTTTTTGAGGCCCTGTCAGCCAGTGTCAGGATGTAGAAATATGTAAAATGACCTGTGATCTACAAAGAGCATCCAATTTTAAAGTTTCAGGTACAATTTGAGCCTTCTAGATAAAAAAAGGTGTGCAGGCCTATCTATTAGCACGCGCGGAAAACTATGAAAAGCAGGTCTTTATGGATGTGCGTATGATCACTCGAAATTGGACAGAGATTTACCATACGATCACAACCGGCACGAAAATAATTAAAATCTGGCAAGCAAAAGAGGAGTCTGAATTTGTACATGTTGCCAGGTTGACCATTTTAAAGCTGAACTTAATTAGTTGTTCTTTTTATGTACGTCTTCCTAATATCAAATAAGTCATCTCTTTCCATAATGTATTTTGTTTAAAAGACCAGTCACTGTCCCTGTCTCATGCTCAGATACCTCACCAGCTTAAAAATATAGACCGGTCCGCTGAAATGGACTTTGTTCCGTTTTTTTTTTTTTTTGTGGACCGCTGTTGCGGTGAAGAGAAATAGGGGAAAGACGTGTTGGCTGTGTTCGCTGTTATAAATCTAAAAATCCTGCACAAAGGAAGAAAATTTTTAATGTCACCGTCAAAGCCAAGGACTAGAAATTTAGTGCAGCTGACATGTAGGCGCTATCCGCCAAATCGCAGCTTTGGTTTAATCGCAACACTTTCAACACAACAGAATTCTGTTTAATGTAATGTCATTGTATACTCTCAGCTCCATTGTACCCAACATGTTCTAATCTCCTGAGAAGCTGCCATTAAGTGGCTGTTCAGGGCATATTATATAAGCCATTGTTTGCTAACAACCTTTGACTCCACTCCACCGACACAGTAAAGTACTGACCCACGTAGTTCGTCTCTAGTTAAATCACAATCCACAAAATCATATCTTCCATCTCAATGCAACATTTTTTAGGGATGACAGGCTGCAGTATTTTCCTTCTAAAAGCCATCACATAATCGACACAAGTTTTTATCGTTAACTTTATCCATGACCTCGAGGAGTTGCAATTAAGCGGGAGTCGGCTGCTCTTCTCATCTTTGTCATCCATCACAGCACTGTTCGCTTTACCAGAAGTTTATTCAGTTGCGGCAAATTAGGTCGCGAAGGGTCGCCTCGTTAGCCAAGAAAATACAAACTGTTCTCTCTGCCTTTGGTTGATTATCGCTGACCGTATCACACTGACCCAGACCAAATCTGCTTTGAGTTGTCATTGTTCCACCAGGATAGTCAAGTTTGTATATCTATGGTCTAGGATGGGAGAACATGACTGCAACGACTGTAAAGAAATGTAGTGTCAAACCTCTATACGAAAGAAAAAAAAAGTATGTCTTTGTGTCTGGTAAAATGTGTACTTATACATGAGGGATACCAATTATGGAGTTTCACTGAATAATCTATAGGAAAATGATGAATCCGTGTAAGTGACACATATACTTAATATAAGTGACGAGATAAACATATTATTGAGATATTTATCTTCGAGGTTTTACCACGCACACCGTTCTCACTGGGTTTACATTACTTCAGTACTGAATTGATTTAGGGTCGTTCATAAATGACATACGCTCAGTTTTCAGGATTCTCGCTCCTCTTCTC
>JAWQUT010000362.1:34613-45930 GCA_033807755.1 Ellobium chinense | reverse complement strand
CCCTTTGCATCCTTTAATCTTTTCATAGGTTCCATATTAAGCCCACCATGCCTTCTTGTTCCCCAATATGTGTAGGCCTAGTTTTTAATTAAAGCTGCATCTTGGAAAATGCCAGAAAATTCATTCCCTTTCACACCCCCTCCCCTCCACGCTTCTTATACACGCATCGTACGATATTTACATTTCCCATCCTATCCTCTGCTTCCAAAATGGGTAACCGCTCAGAACAAGAGCAGATTATCTAGAGAGGCATTCCACAATGGAAATGTCTTATTAGCTGCATCCAATACAATATATAGGCCATGCCTCGACTCTTGAAGAGTAGATGGTTTTCAAGGGCGGAAAAGGAAAGAGATTATGGAGATCCAATGAAGGCTCCTGAGACAGTATTCTAAGGCGTCCTCTTATCCTCCTCTGAACTTGTCGTGACTTCCTTGACTCCACCTGTGATCCCCTATTCTTCTCTTGTTACTTCTGTCCGCGTACAAGTATAACAAGTGGTTGCTTGTGGCTCCTATTACCACCCGTGCAACCCACCTCTCAAATCATAAAAAAATAAACTTGTCGAAAGCGATCGTGACTACAGCAGATCCACTGCTTTTAAGTACAGTATAAAGGTCTTGGTGTTGCGTTTAAAATGATATTTCAAATCTGAGAGACAATTGTAAAAAATGCATGGAACAAAATACTCAGGGTGTTCCTTAGCGTCTTGTTTTAATGAATTATGATCCCTTTACATTCTGAGCTACATATTACCCGGCATTGCACAAGCTGCGCTCAGTGACGTGCTGCCACTGAGTAGAACATACTTGAACATGATTTAACATCTTACGCCCCACAACGGAAAACACGGTACAAGGAGAGAAAGAGAACACAAGAATACTTTATGTAGATTTCGTATTTCACTCAACACAATGGGAGACTCTTAAGTAGGTCATTGTGCCATTGTCATGCATCTCCTGAAACTTAATGGTGTCAGAAATGGAGCGGCTTTGTCATTCTTGGTTTGATGTTATTGTTAAGAGGTGAGAAGAGAAATCTCGCGATATCGCTAAGCCTAAGGATTTAAAATTTCTAGATAAATTCGATTCAACTTGGAGATGCCCTTTTTTTAATTCATTTTGGTAAAATATTAAAGAAAATAATGGAATTATCTCCAGAGACTCAGACAAGCCGAGCTTCTGGAGAATTACGTTGGCACTGAACTCAGTGTCTTGTACATAATTATAAAACAACATTGGCAGCACCCGAATAAAATGCGTTGTATTAAGGCGAATCATGTTTAAAACTGATGGAATAGTAAGTTGTAGTTCAAAAGCAGTCGATGAGAACGTTGTCCATTCAGACAGTAGACTAAATTATACAGAGTATTTGCTTCAGAAGAATAGTAGTTAATGGCTGTAGTTCACGTTTTAAACATTATGGGCTTACCGAGAATTCAGTGTTGTGAGAATCGCTACGAACTGAAAACGTGTTGAGAATAACTGTTGTACAGTATTAAGAAGAAACACAATGATTGAAATGCTTTGAGTTCACAAAGAAGCTGAGACCCCCCAAAATCATGTTGATCCTCATTAAACAACGAAACAAATTACGCACGTCTGTTTTAGATAAAAAGCTTCCCTCAATGAAACAGAAGGAACTGAGAAAAACTTTTAAAAAAAAAAAAAAGATCAAAGTATGCGAAACAAGGTAACGTAATCCAAAGAAATCACTCAATTACCTTGGGAAGCCAAACAGCTGATTTTTATCAAATTATTATTTTTGCACCCTTTGTTTTGTATTGTTGATGCTGAGGAAAACATTTTTGCCGAAACATTTTCCAGTTTGTTTTCTCGATCAATGAAGCTGTTACTGTTTTTACAATACCGTAATATCTTATAGCAGGAATGCTTCGCGTTTTGTTCCATACTTCATGGTATTGTGTTTCTAAGTTCACAGTCGTAATGTCAATGCTGGAAGACACTGAGCTACTATCGCGATGACCGAATTTCTGAAAGAGATCCGCCTTTGATAAACACCTCAAACATGGTAGTACTAGACGTACGTAATGGACCCTCATATAAGTACGCGTTACTATTTCACTTCGTAAGCTTAGGGTCTTTTATAAAACGGCTTACGTGTTTTATTTCACTTAGCAAGCTTAGGATCTATTATAAAACACGCGTTATTTCACTTAGCAAGCTTTAGGATCTATTGTTATGCAGCTTAGTGTATCAGTGCTTGGAAGACGAATGAAATTTGATCTTAAGTTTCCACTAGAGTGCAAGATTCCTGTACTGTGGGAAATTGCCTTAACAATAGATAAGCCATGCGATGTTTAGGCTAGATTGCTGTGTGACCTGATCCTTATGAAATGCCTCTTTGTTAAAATTCTTAAGTTGGTTCATAGTCATAAGCAAAAAGCTTGGTTCAAAACGATTCCACTTAGTGCTTAACACGACTTTTCCATTTTTCATCTTTTGTCTTAAACTCCAGCAAAGTCCCCTTACTCGGAAAGTGTAATTGGTGGTGTTATTTTTTCACTGTTCTTTGTTCAGCGTGCAGTTTCCGGTGATTACATAAAGGCCAGCTCACTTTGCGACCTGCGGCTGTGTGCATATTCCTTACGTTAGTTAACGCACTACGGTAACCATGGGAAACTCCCAAAACATTAGTAGTGCCCATTGTAGTTAACGCACTGTGTTAATTAACGGAAGGTTATGCACATGGCCACTGGACCTTATTCTATAACTTTTCCTTAAGATTCCTACGTTACAAAATTAAATGTCATAAGCTTGGCTTAAACGCATACTCCCAAACACATAACACGATTTTTCCATTTCTTTCTTTTTGTTTCTTCGCTCAGAACAAACACCCTCTCAAACTCAAAGGTGGAATTAGTGGTGTTGCGATTTTTTTTCTTTCTTCAGAATGCAGCAAGAGATTAGTGAGCCATTCTGTGACTGCACCACGTGCGTAGTATTATGGCAGAGGAGTAGGCTCCTTAGTGTAACTGGTGAGGAAGGATGGGGAGGAAGGAAATCACATCCAACAATAGTTGGTAAGGGGGACATTCACAAAGTGATGGTATATCACTTATAGATGAGATTAAGTCGTCGGAACGGCTGAATAAGATTTCCTTGTGGCTAAACGAGTCCAGCCGATGCTCTCCCTTTTTTGTCGTTACTTTGCAGCTGTGTCTTCCAAACACAACATTACTCAGTAAATTCACACTTTAGAGCCTCATTCTCAGTCCATGAAAAATACGGAATTGTTTGTCCGGGCTGGCTGATTCTGGAAGGTGAATTTTTGAGGAGTTTGCACAGTCACTTCCCTTACCCCTTCCACCCCTTCCAATCTACGCCACTGACGAACTCATTACCAACACCCCTGAGTTGCTAGCGCTGGGTCTTTTGCTTTCATTTGTCTTTCAAAGTGTAATTCTGTGATTACTTCTCTACCACATCATGCGTGATTTAATGCGCTAATTTAGTTCGAGGGTGCGAGTAATTTACGGTAACGTAACCTAAAGAAATAAAAATAGAAAAACCCTGCCAAGAGTGTACGGGGTCCCTTTCGTTAGTTAATTAATATCACTTCCTGTTCCAACACAGGCGGCGAAAAAAAAATTCTACGACGTCACTCATGCCCTCGTTAAAAGACATTTTGTGAAATGAATACCCCTCTGTTCCATACTAACAGAATGTCAAACAAACTGAAACATGGGAAAAGAAACCACGGCAGTTCCATTGAAACCGCTGCGTGAGAAATTTCTCACCAGGGCGCACCGTATAAACTGAATAACCATTGGCTAGGAGTTTATTATGTTTATTCGGTTTCCAAATAATATATTTGTTCACGTTATCATCTATGCGCTTTGAGTGCATAGTTTCACAATGAATAGTAACAGGGTCATTCCATGGTAACTGACGGTACATTTGGACAATACTTTTCAAACAAAAATCGCTCGCAGATTTAGTCTACTTATAATCCATTTTATTTAATGGCAAATTCATTGACAAAACTAATATTTGACATAAGAGATAAATTGGATCATATATAATCAGACCTCAAAGGGTTGATAACTGATAGGACAGAAAAAGTACCTTCGTTTTTAAATGATAACATAAAGTAGCGAAATTTCTGAAATTTAACCACTGATAATAAAAAAACATATTTTTATACACTCAGATAATGCATCTTAGCATGTGGATAAAGCAATTTTATCCAACAACAATAATTTAGCAACTAGGGCCGTCTTTCTGAGTAACTGATGGGACAAAAAATTAGTAATTAATGGGACACAATGGTAACACAATATTCTAGAGATAAAAGCTACTTTGCACATGACAATGCACGGAGGAAAATTCTAGCAAAAAACTGTTATTCCAACTATTCTGCACAGTGATGCACCAACTTGCTTTATAGTAAGTTGCATTTGAAAAATTGCTCCTGAGGTAACATTTTACATGGAATGACCCAACAGTCAGATGGTTTAACTCGTTAGGAAAATTGTTGAGTTTTCATTCTGATGTGTACGTTATCAATGCACTGCCAGATCATTGTACTCGAAACTAAATATTGTTTATGTGTGGATTTCTTTGTTAAGTATTTGTATTTGTGCCACAGGCTATCAGAATTATTTTCTTAACATTCTATTTTCCCTCATTTATTGAATGGATCAACACAATGTGGACTTATTATTATTCTGGGCTCAGTGGTTAAGTTTATATCGATAATAGGTCAGCTAACCAGTGGTGTTTTGGAGTCTTAAAATGGCACGAATGAATTCCGATTTCATGTCGAGATAACTCCCTGAGTAGAATCCCCTCTACTCGTGATATTTCATAGAGGGAAAGAGATTAAGAGAACGCCAGTAAACGTGACACTAATACTTCATAAAAGATATCTTTCTTAGATTGTACGGTCACGATTTTCGTTAAAGCATTCTATTCATGTGCAAATCTGAAATATCGGGGACTGTGGTAGATTTTGCGGGGAGTTATACCTTGTTGACATATCTCACTTACCGGCAGCGCTTTGCAAAACAAAATGCTCTAAGGTTTCTGTTCTGAGTTCTTTGGCTTATACCCCTGCCATCTTTTCTGTGTGTGTGTGTGTGTGTGTGTGTGTGTGTGTGTGTGTGTGTGTGTGNGTGTGTGTGTGTGTGTGTGTGTGTGTGTGTGTGTGTGTGTACGTGTGTGGGTGCGTGCGTGCGTGTGTGCGTGCGTGCGTGCGTGCGTGCGTGCATGTGGGGCGAACAGAAGGAAAGATTTCGACGATCAAACAGCATCAGTTAGCAACGATAAGTGACATAGACCCGTTCTTTCATTCAGTAAGATTATCTTGATCCGTCCTTATACAGCGGGCGCACGTCATCATTGCTCAACCTTTCCCCACGATTTACCGAGTCTCAGACCGTCACTTATCTGGCAATACCTGTAGAATACTAATATACTCTGCGAGTAGTTTATCCAGAATAGATGGGGAGAAATTAAGTCACAGATCTGTCGAACTGAGCACCCTCTACTTACGTTATCATATCTTTCCTATGGATGTTGGGTAGTGAACCGACACAAACAGACATTCATACAGGAAAGGATAAAAGGGGAAATGCTCGAGAAGACAAAATGTACTTTACGTTTTCTATAGTTTTGGTTAATCTGTTACAGCTGATTATGCTAGCATTATGTATTTGGAATACATTTTTGGTCACAGAAGGACACATGGAGCCATGACCCAAGTGCGGCTCACCTTCGTTTGAGCGGTCAGAGAGTCAAGGGGCCGAAAGACTCGCCAGACGAGGGCATCTTCTGTTATCTCGCTCTTCGTGTAAGAGAGTATCTATCCTATCTGCACGAGATAATCATTCAACAAAGAGAAAGAGAGAAATAATTTAATCAAATAGTCAAGAGAAAAACCAGTTCGCAGTTGGTACCATCCATTAATTCCATCTAAATATGATCAATCATCTGTTTCCTTCCGATAGTAAATTAAGCAGCTTAACCTACCTGTCTGTACCATAATTATATGATAGCTGTAGAGCAATAGTAGACCATCCCATATTTGTTGTGTTCTGAGAAATTGAGGGATAAAATTTATGTTGCCATTGAGTTATAATGACTTGTAAAAGAGAAAAGTTAGTGTTAGAGGTTTCCACAGTCCAAAAATAGCAATTTAAACTATATTTATAGCAAGATTGAGTCAATATCTATTTATAGAACCCTTTCCCCTGCTAAAATCGCAGAAATGTGGGATGGTCTACTCTTGCTCCACGGTGATCATATTATATGAGTTGTGTGCTGTGGGATTGCCCAGCTAGAACAAGAATAAATCAAGGGAAAAAGAAAAAAAGAAAGAGAAAAGCGAAAATAGAGAGACAAAAGCGGCTCCCATTCGATACCGCTCATTGAAGCTACACCACTATCACCATTTCCACCTCTTCATGTGACAGACGAGTTGGGTCGTAATGAATGAGGTGACGGCCCATAATCAATCACACTCTTTCTAGAGGATCGATGCCGTCCTATTACCGAAAAGTATAATGTCATCGAACTGAACTAATAGAACTAATAATTGGGTTTCTGGCCACTTTATTACTGTACTTTATGGATCGAATCTGTGCGCAGCACCGATTGATGTGCGAGCCATGAGAATCCCCGATTTAACACCGTGTTATTGGCGAAGTGTTTTTTTTTTCCTTCTCTTCTCCTTTTCATCATTGAGTTGAACGTGGGAGGAACACCAATAAGGATCAAGAAACCGTAGCTAATTAACGGCAATTAGTTAGCTGTACATATAAAAGTGCAGTGTGGATAGGGATAATATCATCAGTTTAGGATGGAGAGTCGAACTTGTATCGTATATCCACCGCCTCCCGTTTGGAACATAAGCGATCGGCTTTAAAAGGAGTCTCCTTGCACAGATTGGCTTTACTTGGTGGACAACTTAGGGTTAAATATTTTCAAGGCCCTGTACCTTTGTACCAAGCTTGACACTGTGGTTTCGACAGCGAAACAATCATGCATGTATATTGGACGACAAATTTTCTTTGTTCATTGGAAAATAAAAAAAAAGGACCTTTGTCATCAAAGCCAGCACGAAAGCAAAGAACGAAAATAAAACGATAATGCAGCGCGTTAACCAAAATCAGAACTTCTGGTGTAATATAAGGTTGAAACTCCTATTACTTAGTCCCCTTTATCCTATTTGACTGCTGTTACTTAGTCCCCTTTATCCTATTTGACTCCTATTACTTAGTCCCCTTTCTCCTATTTGACTCCTATTACTTAGTCCCCTTTCTCTTATTTGACTCCTGTTACTTAGTCCCCTTTATCCTATTTGACTCCTATTACTTAGTCCCCTTTATCCTATTTGACTCCTATTACTTAGTCACCTTTATCCTATTTGACTCCTATTACTTAGTCCCCTTTCTCCTATTTGACTCCTATTACTTAGTCCCATTTATCCTATTTGACTCCTATTACTTAGTCCCCTTTATCCTATTTGACTCCTATTACTTAGTCCCCTTTCTCCTATTTGACTCCTATTACTTAGTCCCCTTTATCTTTTTTGACTCCTATTAGTTAGTCCCCTTTATCCTATTTGACGCCTATTACTTAGTCCCCTTTATCCTATTTGACTCCTTTTACTTAGTCCCCTTTATCCCAGAACTTCTGGTTGATTCAGTCTGACCTATGAGGTTTGGCTTTGCGGTGTTCATATCAGTTGTCCCTCAGAATAAGTTTTATAATAATTCAGATCAATGCTGGTCTCTGCGACCAACACTTCTTAGTGTGACCACTGATTACTTTTTTTTTCCATTGACCTGCTTTCAAACGAATGCCGCTAGTACTGCAATGTCTCTGTGCTGATATCGACCAAACGTCTGCACACAGTAGCGTGTGTGATTTCTGCAGGAAAAAATGATTCAAATGCAATGATGTAGGAGAAATAACGAAAAGAAAGTAGGCTACAGGTCGCACCGATATGCAGGTCGTACTTTAATGCGTCGACTCTAACACGGTCCTAGTTCTCAGAATGATTGTATGATATCGTGCCGGTAGAAGGCTCAGTTAAGGCAGATGAAAGAACAGCCTGCTTCAGCCCACCATGGATATATTGCTGCCTAACTATATTATAATATTCCTGCTAATGAGCCCTTAAGGCTAACGAGCTCAGAAAGTACATGAGAACTCGACCAAAATCTGTTCTCTGTAATCACTGAAGTCTTTGATGGTGTATGCCCATTTATAGAAAACTGGTGGAAATTTCAAGTGGTTTCATAAAACTGTTTCTGAAAAGGACAGTTACTGAAGTACACACTAAAGATGGCGTCAAACCATGGAGTAATTAGCCGTAGAAACCACTACGAGAAACGAGGCGGATTTTCACGCAAATGTAAGCTTTAACTTGTTGACACTTTGGCCTATTACGCAAACATGCTGTCGCACCTGGCATTTTAGACATTGCACCCAACGGCTGTCTCAATGCTTGCTACGTTATTCTTTTGTTTCGTTTCGGTTGTTGCATTCATTACCAGCATTTTGGAATACTCGAGATTCGCCATTGTTGACTTCGGAATTTTAATTAACCAGATAAATGTGATTGAGTGCATGTGGTACGCATGCACGTTCCATATGGAAGAGCGCCACTCACATTTTCAAGAGCTATATTATTTTCAGTTTTAATTTTTTTTCCTTGGGTGAAATCGCTTAAAGCATGCTTCGTTAAGGGCCCGACGTGTCATGGAAATTGGTTGATGTATGGTTGCATAAACAATCGAAACAAAAGGTTTGGGCTGGTTCAGCGGCGGAGAAACGCAATGGTATGCATGGAGGGCATTGGTTGTTTAAGCACATCGTCACAGTCAAAGGCAGAACTCAGAAATGGGCAGTTCGCAGACTGGACTATTTTTTGTGCTTGCTACAACCCGATACATCCATCAGATGTCATAGACAATGTAAATCACAGAGTCATCGGTTAAAAACCTCACCAAAACTTGAGACTGGCATTATTTTGCTGCGTTGTCTAACAGAGTTTTTCCCCTTTCTTGAAAATCTCACTCCAATGAGATGGGCAAACTGCCTATGATTGTGGCGATATACATTATTCATGGGCGGAAATTGGGCTCAGTGGGGGCTTTTGGGGACACGTTTCTGGGGAACATGACCCATCCCCATCTCGTCTTATTCATAGGACCAGCACTGGGGTGAGGGGGAGTGAAAAAGAGAGAGGGGCGGAGAGCGAAGAGCCAACTACGACGTGATAGCTGATACGACAACAACAACAACAATAACAAAACCTGAAAATATAGAAGCTTTGAAGTCCTTCTGTGCTATCACAGTAAGTTATGTGACCCTGACAGGTTTGGGCTGTACTAGCATGTACGGCCAGCCGTTATGTTTATAGTCCTATTGATTTAGGTCCGCCCACAGCTGACAACGCAGGAGATCGGTTAGAGTTTCTCTGGTAACTTAGACCTTGTGCTAGGTCCATCACACAGTGAACTCCGAGGTAGTTGATAAGTATACTGATCTGGCACAGTTGTAATTTATATATTTATTTATTTATTGACCTATTTACTTATTTATTTATTTATAAAGATATTTCAGTTTACATTGAATACTGAGAGACGTATTTATTTATTTAACTCTCAGTTTACTACTTCTAAGTGACACAATTACTGGAGTGCAAAATATCAAATACAGTCTGAGTCCAAAGAAAAAGAAAAAATAATAATAATAAGGTGACCCTGACCTTTAGGCAGTTCTAGGCGTAAACATGGGACAAACAAATAAGGAGACTCAAAACAGGGATGTCTGCACGTCACATTGTACTGCGTGTCAGATAGATGCATCGTACAGAAATACAGTGCGCGTATATCAGACTTTCTCATAGAATCTATCATGGAAATAGTAAATACAGTTCACTCCTCTTAATACCAATCCCCTTAATAGTAACATTCAATATTGAAATAACTGAAGAAGACCGACTATGATCGAAAATGCTAGTTGCATTCCTTTATATTTATACACTTTTCTTTGGATATTCTTACCATTCTTTCATGTGTGTCTTATACAGAAAGATTTGAGATAACTGAATACCGTAACATCTACATAGGGGTCACTTGATAATCTCGGTTTCTTTTAAACGCAGTTTTTTTCTGTGTTCCTCAAGAATTGCAATAACACGGAGTAGACGATAATATTATGTAAATACAGGTCACGGTGCACCAGACCTCTAAGGATATATATATATATAATATGTTGAAATACAATACACTGTATTTATATATTTTCGTCCTGGAATCTGACAGACAAATGGTAAATAAACCGACAACTAGACCATGGACAAAAGTCTGACAATCGAAGTAATGTTTGTTGGCATAGCAGCAGTGTTCAGATATTAGCGAAGGTTTACGTAAACAGCTTTTATCTCTGTGTGCTGGAACTAATGATGATGATGATGTGATGAGGTTGCTTTAAATAACTCTATGAACATATCTCAATCCCTTTCAGTTGCTCTATTTCTATTTCTATTTCTGGCTCTCGGATATGTATTCACTTGCCTTTCTTTGTATGTCTTTAACTTGCATTGTCAGTCTTGAAAAAGTGTTTAATACGAAACGTTGACCATTTTGTTAATAAATTCATTATATATTTTTCAGAAAGTTTTGTGTCATTGGGCAGAATCATATTAAGTTTTAATGATGATGATCATGATGATGATGATGTTTCCGTTCCTTTGCTGTTCAAGCTTTCTCATGACTATTGATCAAAAAAAAAATTTTTTTTTATGACATGTCATTCTTAGTTCATTTATTTCCTACATCTGAAGAAGGACGCCAGTCCGAAAATTTGTGTATTAAATTTGTTAAATTGTTATAGTTTTTTTGCCTTACTTGTTTAGTTCCAGTGCGGATAAATGTTTTGCAAATAATGACGATGATGATGATGATGATGATGATGATGATGATGATGATGATGATGAGATGATGATGAAGACAGTAAAGTTGTTGAGAGTTTACGGAATGTTAATGTGTTTGTGTATTGTTATGTGACACTGTCAGAAATGCTTTAAAGATGCACATTATGTTTTTTATCCATTGTATTTTTGGAGGGTTCGCCACTGTGTCTGTCTAAGTTTGAGCTGGTTCCCACCGTAGGAAGCATATACGCCTACTTGTGAAGTATTTTTTTGTTTGTTTGTTTCGTTGTTTATGGCAACTGGTGGCACTGGGAGCTAGACATGTTGTATGCCAGGGGTGTAAAAAAGGGCAAAGGAGGGGAAGCTAAAGTGGTTGTTGAAAAAAAAGAGGAGATGTGGGGGGGGG
>JAWQUT010000362.1:15122-27643 GCA_033807755.1 Ellobium chinense | reverse complement strand
TTTTTTAGACCAGTTCATTTCATGTGCTTCCAGTCATTCTCAGCAATTACTTTTGTGAAATTCATAAAGGCTTAGGATTGAATATTGAAACCAGTCGGACACAACTGACCTACATGAAGTTGTTTGCCAGGCGGGATCACTGCAGGATTAGGCCAAGATTATTACGGTACCTCTTTGTTAAGCCTGGATTTCATACATATTTCACAGCGCACCGCCCACAAGTAGCTTTGAACTCGAGGGCAATGACTCGGCTTATTGGCACCTTCGGCTATAGAATCTGGTGAACACTGCAAAGCTTCGTGGTATCGTCTGTAAACAATGTCGTATTTCATTTGTACCGCTATGGAGCTTAACGAACTCATGTGGAAACTGTGCTGATAATAATAGTGATTTAGAGAGGCAGCGACACAGATGTAGTGAGGAAGGAGGGAAATGGTTAGAATAAAATGTATGTAAACACACGGTACTTTCGAACGGCATTATTATCCTAGTTTATGAAAATTTTAGCGAGATCTGGAGATCAACCGAATGATTAAAATGGCCGGGTTAGTTTTGCCCAATCAGGCACACCCGGCCAAAATAGCCACTTTTCTAGTATAGTTCAGTACTGATAGCTTATCTTAGTGTGCTCAAAACCACTGCGCTTGATCTACTTGGGCCACCGCTTAGCGTAGATGAAGAGAAAGTGGAGATGAGGGGGCGTCAGACACTACCTTTATGAATGAATAATAATGCCAAATCTTTGGATCCCAGGAAGTAAATTATCTGAGAAGTACGAAAGAACCAAGATATCCGATCTCCAAGCGATGTGGTTTAAACAGTTATTTTTCATTTGCGTGCACGGAGGATTAGCATAGTTTAGTGGCACCTCTTGCTGAGGGACCAGGGGCCATGGTGAGATCACTTACGCGTACAATGGCCGCGGTTCAAGCAGTGTATACATGAAATCTCTATTTACGTTCGCCCATGCTTTGAGCAGAAGTTTCGGCTTGGGTTACATAGCAGATCATACATCAGGTGGGCGCGGATGTTTTTATGTTTATAACGGGTGATGTGTTCCTGCATATTTACCTAATAATTTATCTCGATAAAAAAGGACACAGGAGAGCGTAGTTTGCTTTTCTATTGCTGCTGTTTTTCTCGGAAGCGGGGATGAGGAAGTGATAGAGGTGCGGACCGAGGCATGTTTTACTATGTACGAGAACATCATCTCTGCACTTGTCAAGAACGAAACATCTGCTGGTGTAGTTAGGCTTTTTTTGCAGTACCATCTGTAAGCGGGTGGCATTAACAGATGTATGTTCCATCCGGTAATAGAGACGTTTCAATAGATAAGCCTGGAAGTGTATTGACAAAATTCGGGGAATGGATTATTCAGTTGAGCTGAAATATAATCTAAATGATGAAATGACATCAGAGCTCATCATGCTTAAGTTACAGGAGCGAAAGAAACAGCTATATTGAAGTTATAGTATGAAATAAAATTGTTACACCTCTGGAAACTGTTTAAGTACATTGGTTCTCATTTTGGTGAATATCTAATATGAAGAATTGCGTCACTGAAATCAGTCAAAATGTTGCCATTTCCATATGAAGACTTGGGGAAAATAACCTGCATTGTCAGGTAGTAGCAAGGAGTTCAATTCTGGCATTTTTATGAACCGTTTAAATTGGTGTTTAACTCCACGTTAATAAGTGTGTCAGACTGTCAGCTCAAAAATTAAAACAAACAAACTTATAGGGTATTATTGTGGATTTTATAGATCTAGTTACACACACACACACACAAAAAGTATCATCAGTCTCAAGGAACTCATTGTGAAAGCCCAATTAAGCAACGAGAGGAGTTTAACATGCTCTCAGTGTTACCACTGATTTGGCTTCATCATAATTATTTGACTGAACTTGTATCCTTTTGTGAGCCCTTAAGATATTTTAAATCAGAAGCTCTGTTAAGTTGTCCCACACGTAGCAATTTTCAATAAATATTCACATGAAAGCATTTTCCATGATGGCACCAAAGTTCTGGAACTCATTATAGTCTAAAAGAAAGTCTGCTACTTTGGTGAAGACTGATGTTTTCGTCAAAGGGGTGTCAACGTTCAGTCTTCTTCAAGTACCATCCTGACTGGTGTAGACCATCATGAACCTCTAGTTCTGTCTCTCTGCTCTCTATCTCAGCATTTCACAATTGCATTGTACGCCATCAAACATGCCAGGCCATCCAGAATTTTCTGCCTCTGTCTTCCTCTGCCATGTTTTCCCTATAGTTTTCCAGTTGTTGCGAAATGCTCTAGACTAGCTGCTATCTTTTTATTACGTATCCTACTGCTTTTGCTTTTCTGCTCCTCACTGTTGTCAGCAAAACTCTTAATACGATTTCAATTTTCATGAGTTCAATAGGGTGTCATGTCTTATTGTGTGGATTCTACATTACTTTCTGTATGCAATAGAGGTGAACTATCTTACAATAGCCTAGGGAGCGAAGATTAGCTTGGCTCCAGGTAGTTTACTGCATTACATTATTTCTAACTTTTGTTCAGACTTGGCGGGCGTTCTTTTCTTGTTGAAGTTTTCTGGATTGAAATAACAGGATTCAAACAACGCTACAGAGCATTCATACAATTTTTTTTTCGCTATCTTATGATAAAATCGTTTTTTATTCACTTAGTTTTTGTCAGTTGATTGCTGTCTGGGAAGAAAGATAAACGGTGCCTTGACACACATAATTACTCTAGTGGCGCGACGCCATTGCAAATGGGTGGTTTTCTTCTCATTTTTTTATCTTTCACGGTTTCTTCTGAAGTGACGGGGCCAGTTGTTTTCTTCTTAAATGAATGAGGGATCGAAATTTTTATTATCCGAGTCGTTTTTGACGGCATACAACTTAAGCTCCCCAGTCCAACAGCACAGACCCACGTAATTTCTATCTGTTGTTTTGTTTTGTTTTGTTCTCTGTTGTTCACCAATTAGTGTCACGATATCAGAATATATTTAGACACCTAAGCCTCACAGGAACACCTATATTAGCCGTATGCCCGGCTGACTGACACTAATGACGATAGCCCCACCTATTGGATATTCAATACGCCCCCAATTGACTAGTGAAAAAAATCGGGGGTACTGATTTACCTGCCGACACGAAAGAAGTTATACACATCAAAACCCTCAGACAATGATTTGTTGCAAAAGGACCTTGGTGTTTCTTTTACTCGGCTATCCATATTAGCCTATATGAAATGTTTAATTATGTACATCAACCAAAACTCCTGTAGTATCGCCGACATGGGAAGGGTTATTCCAAGAAATATTTCATCATCCATTACCTTAAAGGGACAGGATAGTTATTTGCATCACAGCCCATTAAGTCAACATCCTGTTGTGGTTGTTTTTTTGGTGATTTTTTTTTTGTAAAATTTAAGCATTTCAACCCAGATTTCAACGTTTCTTTCCTTTCTTCTGATAATTTCTGCAGCGGTGTCGAGACTGTCCATCTGCGGGCGCCGCCATTAATCGTGCTGCGTGACAGCACAAATAGAGATAGGCTAGCAGACGACTAGTCCAAATAGTTTACGCATGCCTCTGCACCAGTCGTCTGCTAGTTTTTCTCGCTTCATGACGTCACGCAGAACGAATAATGGCGGCGTAGAGCGGGTGAAAATCCCGACATTCCAGCTGTGTGCTTTGTTTAGACTGGAAAACAAATAATATCTACTCCTGTCCCTTTGAAAAACAAANAAAGGGAAGGGGGGGGGGAGAGGAAGTCGCGTTTCATGTCATTACGACTTAAGCAAGATTTTCTTACGCAGCGGAATTTCCTGTCGTTAACCGCAGCCATTCCTAAAGCAAGAAAACTGTTAAACTTCTTTTGTGGGGGGATTTAATGAGGAGTGGAAATAGCACTTGGATTTAACAGTGGAGAGGAAAGGAGACGACCATCAATAAAAGGCAAAGAGCATGAAGAAGGCATCTATTAAAGACGATTAATTCCCTTGTCTGTAAAGTGTATCTCTAACACAAAGCGAGTGCAGAGTCGTCCTTTAAAAAGGATTAATTCCCTTGTCCATAAAGTGTGTTTCTAACTTCCGGTGAGTGGGCAAGTGTGTTTGACTCTTTTGCCCACTCAGCTTTTAGATCTAGAGCAGCTATACTGAGTATCAGCATTGAAGAGAGCAACATATTAACCTGAGGGTTACCCCCCTTTGTTCTTCAGAAGCTCCACACATAAACCAGGAGTGAGAAAAAGGAGAAAAAAAAACCGCTACTGGTCTTTGGATCCATCTGATGAGCTGTCACTCATGAGCTCAAATTGGCAGTATTTTAGCCTGAGGCAAATCACAAAGGAACCATACCTGTACCAGGCACAAAGCTTTGGCGTGGACCGTTAACATGACCACTGAAGAACCAAAAGTGCCTAGGAAAATAACAGATTCCAGTGACCTTGGCATCCAAGCCACGCTGATGGTCTGACGGTAAACGAGAATTCATGAAGAGGAATGAATATGAGAGTGACGAGCGAAAGAAAATTATTACAGGAGAGCGAGAAGGACGCACCGCATTAAGAACCGAGTTGGGAAAGCTGTTTATGATTTCCGAGAGTAGTTAGGTTAAGATTCTATACCAGATAGTCTGTATCAGTGAGACGTGGGTATGCTCTTCTGAAGATTTTCTGTTGCCTCGCTCTCCGAATTAAAAAAAAAAATCTGTTTGTGCCAGCTGACGTTGGTAACTAGTTATTAGACAAGCTATGGTTTGCTTTTCTCTCTCCCTCTCTCTCTCTCTCTCTCTCTCTCTCTCTCTCTCTCTCTCTCTCTCTCTCCTTCCTCAACCCCGCTCCTTCCGTAGGACCAAAAGAAATATATTTATTATAACAAAACACAACAACAACAACAAAACGCTCTCGACTTGAACAGCCATCCCGCGGCCATTTCTCCCCAGAATTACGTGAAATTTTGTAAGCGAGTTTCTTTTGCCGCGAAGGTGACCCCTTTTGTTTTGTTAGTCCATATGACCTTGAACTATTTCTTTGAAATTGGTTTGTGTTGTAAACGAAGCCTTGGGAAACCCCCAGTGCTGCGTTTCATTTGTCTTTTTAATTAGAATATTGCAGGTCGCTGCGCACGCATGTCACCTACTGCCCAGTTAAACCTATGAAGTTTGGACACGGTTGCCAAGTTGGCGTTATGAGACCAAGTTTCTTGATAGATTTGATCCCAATGATTTTACCACAAGAAGGATATCATGAATGCCTGTAGATGTAATAAAATATGTTAGGGTGCCCCCTTCCTTTCCTCACCCCGGGCGGCGCCGGGACACCTCATCTAGTTTCTCAACAATAAATTGAAAAGAAACATGTCCGTTTAATTGCGCGTCCATCTGTTGGCAACTTTTCAACGCTGCCGTAAACCTGCGATTCCTGCGACTCGGCGAAGTCAACTGTTAGCTTCATGGGCATGTTCGGACAGCGAATCTACTATTAACATTAGACTTGTGTCAGTGACAGGTATAAATAGCTGCTGTGATATCACTCACTACTTGCTGAGAACTCTAACGACTGAATAGCTCAGTGGTTAAGAACATTTGGCATAAGATCTCAGAGTCCGATGTCTGATCCTTGCTGCGGGAATTTTTGAGTGGGGCACAGAAAGAAATAATCCAGCCGGAATATTTTCAGCATTATTCACAAGGCGTCTCTCACTCCGATTCCATTACATGCGAAGGCCGATTTCCTTATGGAGGAATAATAAACACAAGCTTACGGTAGATAGCGGATTCGCCGGGGCAAGATGAACCTGTTTGAGTGTTACAAAAATTGACACCCGGGAGCACGCAGAGTAAGCATAACAACGCATGCGTGGCGTGACCTCTCAGCATGTTTTAGATAACTAGATACCACGGTGTGTTTGCCAAGAGAGAGTGAGCAACTGTTGAGAAGATCAAGTTTCATTTTCGTCCCCGGGATGCAGTGCCCTTTGCAGCAGCGCTGACGTCTTCCGACAAAAGGGCTTATCATTGTCGGAATTGATTTTGAGAAAATCAAAGAGGTTGTGTTTGAAAATATATGTCTTGGCTTCGACCCATTTCTAAAGAAATTTTTTTTCTTTTTTGGAGAGGAGTACTGATGTATAGATAAAAGAGAATGCAAAAGGATACTTTTGATGCGGAAACCAAAATAAGCTCTGCAGTCAGAGGACATTAGTATTGCACCAGGCGTGGGTATGGAGGCAGATCTCTTTCTGTCTTTCTTCTATTCCCATGCAGACCTCACTCTTTAACTTTCCTGAAATGTCAGAGTAACGCTTACATCAACAGCAGTCTGCAACAAGGGCATTCTATTAACCCTATCACCTTATCTCTTGGATGTCCATGGAGGTGAACCAGTGACAGAAAAGCTTCTTTTCCTCGTTCGCCTTTGATGGCTCCACTACACACACAAACCCACAGTAGCCTTCGCAATGAACTCGACTCATGTCTCTGAATCCTCTATGAGCCAATTGTGCTTATCCTAAACAAGGTCAAGGAGCGGCAGTAAGCCATGGCTTTTTCATCCTCGCATTTTCTCATTCTTTCACATTTTGTCTTCCAAATTCTATCCCTTTCTTTCGCATTCTCTCTTTCACAGTCTGCCTCTTACATTCATGTCTTTTTTTTTTTTATTCACATTTTTTCTGTCACATTTTCTTTCATGTTCTGTCTTCCACACAGTCGCTCTCTCTTTCGTTTTCACATTGCCTCTTTCAGATCTCTTATAGAATCTCTTTCCTTGTCTCGCTCGCTTTCTCTCTCTCTCTCTCTCTCTCTCTCTCTNCTCTCTCTCTCTCTCTCTCTCTCTCTCTCTCTCTCTCTCTCTCTCTCTTTCTCCCTCTCTCTCTCTTTCTCTCTCTCTCTCTCTATCTCAAACTTTTCCTGACTGTCTCTCAAGGTCCTCTAGTGTCAGCCTGTCCTATACATCTGAAATCTGAAGTCGTCACCATTTCTTATCCCGATCCCACTCTGTATCCTATGCGAAAGTGCCAAAATCCTCGAAGGACAATTCCATCGAAATGCCGGATCAATTACGTAAATTTAGTAACAACATTGATATACAGCCATTAGTTATGGTTGTTTCTAACAGGAGTTGATTGATTCTTTAAATGCAGTCCGAAACTGTTGTTGTGAATTGAAACATTTTTCAGAATTCAGGGTAACTGAAGTGGCGTCCTGCCAGAATTTCTCTGATTTAGATCTGAGAATGTGGACACTATTAGAGTAGATACAGTGAATCAGGAAAGTTGGTCCCATTCAAAAAGATTGAGGGGGAGGGGGGTCATGACTAGATAGCCCCTCACAGCAATCAGAGCGAAGCGCCTCTGCCTCCATCAGTGTTTTGTGTCCGTATTCATGCACAATATCTGCGACACGTGATGTGTGGGTGTCGATGTATGCTATCCTCTGCGTCGTGTAAACAAACCACCGGGTGCCTGGTGCACGAGGTGCCCTTGCAGTGTAATGTCCACACACACACACACACACACACACACACACACACACACACACACACACACACACTCACACATTATGAATCTGTATCCTAATATAAAGGAAACTTTGCACTGCCACCGGCAATACACCCCCCGTTATTACTGATTGTGTGGCACAGAATAACACACACACATAACCATGCACAGCTCTTCATCATCACACAATGATAAAGCTAGAGGAGAAGTTTATGTAACGCCTACAGATACAATCGTAACTGAGCCACCTGCACTCATGAAATCTGACATGCCACTGTTTTCGTACATGCCAAATTGCATGGCAGCGTTAATTTTTCTTTATAGAGGATCCTCATATATATAATTATATATTATCTCTTTTTCATAAGGGTTCATGTGACCACTAGTCGTTGTTTTAACCTTCCTGAAACAAACGTTGCGTCGCTTCCCTTGGTCACATTTTGTTTCACGTGTCACAGATCATACCGTTTTGTGTCGTCAATCGATCTATGCCCCGCCCGTATCAGAACTCCTTGTTCAGGTATGGCAAGCCCAGTCGAAGAACGAATGTTGTACTTGTCTTATCAGAGAAAAAAATATATATCATATTATTACCAGTTTTGAAGATGCCTTATGTTGGCTTTACAATGGTTAGTGATCCTTGGGTACAGTTGTTTTTTTAATGTTCAGGGGCAAAGTTAATTCCCCTNCCCAAACAAGGAGATAACATTGGCGTTGTCTTATTCAAAGCTGGCGTTGTCTTTGAGCTTCCCTTTCGTTTATTTCTTCCTATTACCTCACATTCTGGTTTCACTTTTTTCTCCGTCCTTCTCCCCACCCACCTCCTCGTCCTCACTTTGCCGTGAAATGTCCCTCCCTCCCCCAGTGGCCTGTTCGAACCTACCCCCGCCTCCAAAGCAAAGGTCTTTCCGAAGGGCACAACTACGTAAGCCACCTAATCCAAAAGCCAGACCCACAAATCTCAGACGTCAGTTTAGATTGTGGTACGACTCCCAAGCAAGTCGCACTTCCAACCCTTTCCCCCACCCCTCAATGGAAGAACTCATGAATTTTATTAACATTCCATGTGCCGAAAGTCAATGCCCATAATCAACAATCCTCCTGTCAGAACCTGCTTAAAAACATATAAAAGAATCAATGATAAATCAATTCTGGAACCAACGGAAGTGCCACGCTGAAATGTTAGCACAGTTGATCGGAAACTTCACTCCTCACCTGCCGGCTTTGAATTTTACAACCCGTGAAAAACGACGAACTGTTACTTCCCGTAAAATTGAAACGCAGGTTGCTTTGACCTGTTTGTCAGCGAAAACTAGACCTAGATATACACATTTTTTTCATAAAAGGAACAGCTTCTGGAAAATCATGAAATGGATCTAATGTTTTAAAGGCAATGTATCTCTGAACGTTTGATGGCCCTATGGTAGTTTAATGCTCATTGTCTCTCGGAATCACCAAGCCTCATTGCGCCATTCGCACTTCTGCTCAACAGTGGCCATATGCATAACCCATACGTTAAAAAACGTATTGCGTTAACCACAGTGAACACTACTAATGTTTTGGGAGTTTCCTGTGGTAACGTAAGGACTATGTATGCTGGCTGGGTGGCCAGAATGTAGCTTACCTTACCGAGTATTCTAGCTGGCTTTATGTTTAACGGCGACAAACATTTTCCGAGTTATTTCCCTTATCCGACTGCAAGCTTTTTCATCGTACTGAACTTCACTTATACCGGCAACCTGCTCTGTTGCTCAGCGAATTATCACCCTGACTTAAAATCTGAAGAGAAACTTAACAATCCCATGAACCAGTCTATAGTTGTGTTTTTTTATTCTGCATAGACTATGGGTAAGAAATATGTTGCTGAGCTTTGTCACCCACGAAACTCTTACCGGCTGCCCAGCCAAAGTATTCTCCGAAGAGTAGTTTGGATCTCCGGCCAAAATACTCCTGGCCATTATTAGCCCTGATATATAACCATCCTACGGACTAAAGGTGTGTTATCAGAAATTTTGTGTTATCCGAAATGTCTTTTGTAAGGAACAATACAGTCTGGACTTTTGAATGGGAGTGTGCTAAGAAGGGAAGTTTTGTTATGCCATGGTTGTCTGAGCAGACTTCCACTGTATATCGAATTTTCGTAGCCGTGTGCTCTTAATAAGCATAATTATATCTTGTAAATAAAAATGTGCATACTTTAACCGGTTATGTGGTGTTGTCGGTCTTGAATACCAGCTCCACCCGCAGTTTGTTGCATTAGGATTTCAATGTTTGGGGAGGATTGTTTGTGTAGGTGTGGGTGTGCCTCTGTGTGTGTGTCTGTGTGTCTGTGTGTGTGTGTGTGTATGTGTGTGTGTATGTGTGTGTGTGTGTGTGTGTGTGTGTGTGTGTGTGTGTGTGTGTGTGTGTGTGTGTGTGTGTGAGAGAGAGAGATAAGAGTGCGAAAACCAATTAAAGCAAATCAATATACTTCCTGGTTCCAATCTATTCCAAGAAATTCCAAGGCAAAATTCGAACTTAGTGCGACTTTCCCAAGCCGGAAGGGCAACAACAACAACTGTCTTGCCTGCATGGGATGAAAGTTGCCATGTTTTCATTGAAATGCCCTCTACACAGGATTGTCTGTTGATTTGCCTTGGGCATGTACAGGTGCTATATGGATCGTGGGTGGGAGCGAAAATTCTAAGCTTCGAGACAGTGGCACGAGAAAAGGGGGAGCCTGAAGCCTGTTCCCCCCCCCCCCCCCNAAAGAAAAAGCGTGTGTCCTCTTTTTCACGCCTTCTTCCCTCCTCGCTCCCCGCTGGATGAGCCACCACTGAGCACCGAAGGCCATCTTTGGCAGATAAAGTTCCCTTACCCACCCCATCCCCTAACACAACACGCCTTTGTCCCCCTCACCCTCTCTCCATGTACCCTTTCTATTATAATACATGTAGTTACCTCTTCCCTACACTACGCCACTGACGTGGGTGCCATATGGTGCGTGCTTCGATTGCGTATCGCACTGTAAGTACAAATCAACTTCCATTCACAACATCACAAGCTTAACGCATGGGAGATGTTAAGTACTCAACTCATTAACGAGATTATCAGCAACTTACGAAAAGGCATTCAGCGCTGTGAGCACTCTTGGGTGCGTTAATTAGTGCGCGTATGAGGCAGGCGAACGGATGCGCACTATTTTCGCATCGTGCGTTAACTGCTAAGTACGTGTTATGAACGGCCATCCTAAATCAGTGTGGGTCATGAAAAAGTGGCCATCCTAAATCAGTGTGGGTTATGAAAAAGTAAGGTCTTACAGTAGCCCGCTTATGACTGATGCTCACTTTTATCCGCTTAATTGCATCTACACTGAACCATGCAAAATGAAATGAGCTTAGGGAAAAGGTGCGATTGAATAAAATGTTTTTTTCCCCCTAAACTCTTTAATTTTTATCAAAAAACTGCGAATAAGAACAAACTGCGATCATGCGAACTGCCATCAATTGTAGATAGCTTGACTGTTTTCGATGGAAGGAACACCGGACGGTTCATAAAAAGTGTCTCCGTTTCTTCGTATTGCCACGCCCTACGTCTGCTCCACTCCTAACAATTATTATCAATAGACTCTTTATGATATTCCCTCGCGGCGCCGGCCGTATTGAACACACCAACATTTACACACAATTGATCATCCTCCATTCTATTCATTCGTCTATATTTGAGCAAAGGCATCACTTCCCATTCATAGAATGAATGGAAAAAACGGGATACGGCGACTTCGCTCCTTCACTTTGTAAGGATCTTGTCAGTCAGTCTTGTGATCTAGCCTGTGTCATCACACTGGTGTCATATAGCCTTTTCCTGCTGTATCGTCCGCCATAGCCCGACCCCGAGCTTTATGTTATCGCCGGCTAATAGCCCGCTGTACATCTCTGGTATTATAGTATTAATGAATTTTAAATGTCGTTGGCTGAATTCATGATTGCTCATGGGTATGGACATAGTTGTACATTTCGCTCGTCCTGCACATCAGTGTGTTCAGAAATTTAGAAAATCCACACTAACAGTGATGAACGGAACGTGTATGAATGTCAAACTCTTAAATCTAAACAGCTTAATGTCTTTAAACCAAAAACAGCTTAAAATATCGCCTTAGGTTTTCAGATTTCAGTGTCGGTACTTTCCATGCCAAATATTTTCTTCACAGTACATCCATTTCTATCAAACAAAAACATTATTCCTATCCATTGCTGCCTCTTTATATGTTTTCAGACACAATGCAGATCTATAATACTGTTTAAACCAAGGGACGCCTGAGTTCGGAACTAAATTCCATCGGAAATTTTAAAAATCTCAAAACGCAACACTTGCCCGCAGATGCAATACTTCAGCAATGACGTCTATATTTCAGTGAGTTTTGTCCTCTAGTTCGGACGTTTATCTTATCACTGACCGTTATGGCAGAGGTAAGCATTCGCGTGTAATCCCCAGATGATATTGTCTCTTACGAACTAGATGTGAAATTCACATCTGATTCCAGTTTGTATCGTGCAGTATGATCCTAACACCAGTAAAAGGTATTTGCACATGCCTAGCTATGCAATTCAGTAAAAGATCTCACCTTGAAAATTTAAAAGCTTTCCACTATGTTTAACAGAGGCGTTACTCAAACAATTAAATTGCATTTTTTTTCTGCAAAAGAAACTCGTCGCAGTTGAATACATTAAGAGTCTGTCGACTGCATGCAAGACGTAAATGAAATGGTAATAGTCTATGGTCTATGTTACATGTTTGACACTGACACCAAGTCAGCCAAATACTGAACGGGGTTTCCCCCAAAATAACCCAAATTCTATTTTTAGGTTAACACCTTTTACAGCCATCTTCACGAGTCTGTGCGCTTTGCACTTGTCTTGCTAGACTCGGGCTGCATGCAGCCACTGCGCGGAATGTAAACAGTGATAGACTGGGTTTAGAGGGGCTAGGCGTTCTGACATTGTGGCAATGAACTCTCACATCGTGTGCGTGGGTGTGGCGGGGGTG
>JAWQUT010000362.1:0-15106 GCA_033807755.1 Ellobium chinense | reverse complement strand
GGTTAGGGGAGGAGGCGTAGTTCAATAAAAAAAGTGAAAATAAAGAAACTGAAAAAGAGGATCTTGTTCAAAGAGCGGCCTCTTTGACCTCGCTCTAGTTTTGCCCTGGGACTGAAAATTTAGTCTGCCACAACAGATGACGTTGGTAACCGCTGAGTTTCTTCACAATTTCGTTGTTGACAATGATCGTTGACTCTTAGTTTCATGAAAATATGCGAGAATCTGCCAGTGAAGTTTATGATAATTCTTGTTCAAAAGCTGATGTGTATCATTTACAATAATCAAATATAACGAAGAGGGAAGGCAGAAAACACGAGGTTTGGGTCTGTCTGTCTGTCTGTCTGTCTGTCTGTCTGTCTGTCTGTCTGTCTCTCTCTCTCTCTCACACACACACACACACACACACACACACACACACACACACACACATACATACGCATGCCTATTACAAAATAAACGGGATATTCTAAATTGTTTCGTATATAATGCATATTTTGCAATGGTCTTTCCGTTGGACTAAACTAAACCCACTACAAAAACTTCAGTATTTTAATATGTTACGGAATAGTACTGATTTTGTGTAGTGGGGTTCCACAATATAAGAGTGATGGTATGTAATAAAATTTCATTAAATGCGCGCTGTGTCTTTATCTCCGTTTCTTTATCTTCGTTCTTACATACACAGTTTTGCAAATTTGAAAGAATCATATTACCAAAAACTTGAAAGAAAATATGATAAGGAAAACAGCAGTGGCAACATCGAAGCTAGATGTTATTCATTCCTGACAGCACAATTATTTTTAAAGTCAACAATAAATATTTTGAGAAAAATTATTTAGATGGTCGTTTGAAAACTCAGGCATGAAATATTTTTTTATTTTTTTGGTGGCGCTCCCAGTAAAATTTTGTTTATTTGCTTTTGAAGACACAGACGCCTACGTGTTCGCTTAAGCCTTCTTAACGTTCAGCAAGACCTGTGAAATCTTTACTGATAGGGCAGGGAACAGTTGGCATCCAGAAACAAAAGCCAGTTTTGTTTGGAAATATTATTTGGTTGCGCTTTACAGTGTTTGTTTTTCCCGCCCTCATATTCACCAGTCCATCATTTTTGTCTTTATTACACGTCGATTCAGTGACTTGCTCTTAATATGTGATGCAACCACTCAAAATAAGTCTTATGTCCATAAACTAGGACCTAAGATATCAGGATCTGAAGGTGAACAGGGTGTTGCAGGGGTCAAGAGTAATCTCACTTAGATAGATAGATAGATAGATAGATAGATAGATAGATAGATAGATAGATAGATAGAGAGATAGATAGATACAGAGAGAGAGAGAGAGAGAGAGATAGATAGATAGAGAGAGAGAGAGATAGATAGATAGATAGATAGATAGATAGATAGATAGATAGATAGATAGATAGATAGATAGATAGATAGATAGATAGATAGATTTTGTGAGCAAACGAAAAAATCATTTCTATACAAAGAAAAAGTGATTTTATGAACAAATGGCCATCATAACTTTTACTACTATCTATCTGATTCTGGCTGTGTGTGGCCAATCTCCATCTGTTTCACAGTTTGATAAATCCCTTCCCAATGTCCGTGCTCGTAAACACGTAGTCTATGCGGAAATGTTATCTTTCCCTACTCCTCAACACAAACACACTCAGTCCTGACATGTGGTCACGGAATCCAGAACCACTGTGGGCGATCTAGTCTTAAGTCTGACATAAAACACATCTCGCTTAGGTTTTATTTGACATCAACATGGAAATGTTAAGTTTATGGTCGACCATGACATTCTGAGTCGTCAGTGGGCAGGTAGAACCTGTTTGTGATCTGTTGATGTACTGGGTTCAATCAAAGAATGCTGGCAGTTTATAGTGGGTTGAAGATACTCCGGTACTGTGTTAAACTCATGTCTGTAGGATGCTGGAATATATAGATATCACATATCAAAATGCGAGGTTTTTCAGTTTGTTTTCAAATAGTTTGGGAAGGAATGGAAAAGATTTCCTTGAAAGCTGAACGGAATTTTGAGGGGTGGGGAGGGAGAGGAGAGGAGAGAAGAGGAGAGAAAACAGATGTTGGTTGACAGATTGACTGGCTGCAGGCTAATGTTGATTGGATGGTTGGTTGGCTGGTTGCTAGCCGGTCAGTTGATCGGTTGTCAGCTGATTAGTTGTAGTCAGTCTGTCTATAGGTCAATCGGTTGTTCATTCGGTTAGTCGGTCGTTCAGTCGGTCAGGTGTTCAGTCGGTCGATTGGGTGACTGGCTGGCTGGCAGCACTGGCTGACTGGCTGACTGACTGACTGACTGACTGACTGACTGACTGCCTGACTGACTGACTGATTTTGTAACAAAATTAAATATACATAGCAGCGTAATCTGGGCCTTCAAACAGAGCATTAATTGCACTTAAGCACATATTAAAAGTACAGGCACACAAGTTGTTATGATTCCACGTTCAAGGAGTTTAACTTAAACAAAGTTCTTTGGAGAGAGAACCATGTCTGCTCACCTGAAGGATCAAAGGCGCTGAGCGAAAACAAACGAAGAGAATGATGAGGATATGTGATACAAAGGAGGGCGTCATGAACTCAGTACGAGAAAACGACCCTCCGGCATGTCAAAACACGCTAGTTAACAAGGAAAGAAACCAGCTGGAGAGGTACCCACTTTGGTGTGGAGGTGTTGCCACCCTTAAGTTTAACCACAGCCGAGGAATAGTTGAGTTGTTAAATATTTTGCCTACAACCAAGAAGATTCATGGACATTAACCTTTAATACGAAGAGACGAAGTATTATACATGCTTTGTAATAGGGCCAGCTATTCATTTATTCGATTTTAGGCCCACACTGCCACTGGAGGTCGTAGGCCCACATCGCCTTTTAAGCACACTTTATCATCATATAGCTATATCTAGAGGCGAACTATCACAGAGTCATTATACAGTATGACAGGATGGCCTTGACATGTTCACAATAAGATCTACATCTAGTGACAAACTAAAAAAATTCAGTTAGCAACAAGGCCTGAACACATTTATTCTCATACACTCATTAGTACAGTTGCTTTTTCGTTCTCCCAGATTTCAACACAGGTGATAACGCTACGTTTTGATTCAACAGCAAAATGCCTTCATTTCCCAGAGCTTGAAAGCAAGTCTTAGGTGTCCCCTACATCCATTCGCCTCAGTCTCTATCCCCGCAAAAGTTTCGAAATGGGCTCATCTCTCTGTTGTTGGGTTAGGGCAGATCCACAGTGTTGGTAAAGTGATAAATAAAAAAAGGGGGTATTGCTATCTAAAGTATGTGGGGTGAATCAGGCCGTCGGATAGGTTAATTTGATAATATATAGTGGCTTTGCATTTATTCAGTGGCGTATCAACTGACAAATTATTACTCATCCGAGCACACTTGACTTTCGCATACGATCTCTTCAAACTGTTAGGAGTAGATGAGCGAAGATGACTCCAAGCCCCGAGAGAATCTTCTTGGAGCTGCTGGGGAGCGTCGAGCTGGTTGAGAGCAGGCAAAATTTTAGCAGTGGAGTGTCACACACTAGCAGCCTATCACCATGGGGCAACCGTTGTTTAGCGAAACCTTGTCATTACTGTGAAGCAGAACAGTAAACGTTGAGGATTCTAATCTTGCAGTTATCTTCCGGAAAGACACAAGAAGACACGAAATAATGTCAGGCATTACAGATGTGTGGCCCAGCGATACTGATCTTGGGGAACAACGAAATGTTTGACTGGTGTTTAGTATCTTCTCTGAAGATCTTCAGATTCTGTTATTTTGCTTCCGCAACAGCGTTCCCTATGTATAATAACAAAAGGGCACACCCATCACCCCGAAGACTGGCGTACAAACATTTAGTAAACGCAGTCACACAAAAAATAATTACCATAACGAGAAAAGGGAACTGTTAATCTACGATGGTACATGCACACCTGTCCTATAGTGTCGAAGATAGACTGCTAATTTTATTTTCATATGTCACGCCATATTTCACGCCCAGTAAACACAAAAATAAATTGGCAGTGAAAGCTTTGCAAAATTTTCTCACCTGAGTCGATGGTTTGGTTTGCCATCCGTGGTAATTGGCGTAAATGTTTCATCGCCCTCTTCCACTTCTTGTTTGTCTTCACCGCATAATTTGTCTTATTTTCAGTCATCTTCATGATTTCTGTTCTTCCCTCTCGTTTGCCTGAATATCTCCACGTTTTCTTTACCTTTTTACTCGTTGTATTCGCTCTCTCTCTCTCTCTCTTTCTCTCTCTTTCTCTCTCTCTCTTTCTCTCTCTCTGTCTCTCTCTCTCTCTCTCCTCTCTCTGTCTCTCTCTCTCTGTCTCTCTCCCTCTCTGTCTTTCTCTCTGCACTCTGTAACACCCTAAATGGCAATAAAACGGTCTTTGGTAAATTTGCTCTCCTTCCCCTCTTGCACTTTACGACACCTAAAAATGAATGAGAGTGTTCTTGATAACTAGGAACTGAAAATCTCCTGGCTCGTTTTCTCTCACTCATTATGCAATGCCTTTTTTTCTTCCTTACCCGTAACACTTGAAATTGAGTACGACTGTCCTTGTTAACTATCATCTGAAAATCTCTACGTGTTCTTTCACTCATTCACCCCTTGCCTTCTCTTCTTATTGCACTTCACGACATCTTAATTTGGGTGGAAGTGCCCTTGGGAACTACTGTCTGAAAATCCCCAAGTTTACATTCCTTTATCAGTTGCCTTCTCTTCCTCCTTGCACTTTACAGCATCTAAAATTCAGGGGGGATGTTCTTGATAAATCTCCATGTTTTAAGTCCCTCTTTACCCGTTGAATCCTTCCCTCCCCCTCCCCCCCTCCCCCGCCTTTGCACTTTACGACACCTAGATGGTAACTTTGATCTGAATTTTTCCATATTTTTTTTTCTTTCCTTCTATACCTTTTGCCTTCTCTTCCTCTTTGCACAAGACTTAAAACTGAGTGAAATTTGAAAATCTTCATATTTTCTCTTCCTCTTTACACATATCTCTCTTCCTCCTTGCACTTTTCAACGCCAAAAACTGCCTGTGAGTACATTGGTAATAATGGTTTGAAAATCTCCATCTTTCTCTTTTTAGTCACTGACTTCTCTCCTCCTTTGCACTTTACAACAACTAAAGTTAAGTGGGAATGTCCTTAGTAAATATCTGAAATTCTCCATGTTTTATATCCCTCATTACCCGTTCATTTTCCTCTCTTATCGGACTTTACAATGCCTAAAATTTGATTACAGGGATCTTGAAACTGTGATCTGAAAATCCCAACGTTTTTAATTTTTCCTCTTTACCCTTTACCTTCTTTTCCTCCTTGCTCTTTACAATAACTAAAACTTAGTGAGAATGTCTTTGATAACTGTGATCTGAACATCTCCACCTTTACTCTCCTTCTTTACTTTATTCGTTCCCTTCTCACCCTCTTTGCACTTTACAGCGCCTATGCTTGGGTCAGAGTGACCTTAGTAACTATACTCTAATAAAATTACCAAATAAGGTGATTTATTCAGTGAGTTTGGAAGCACCTATTTATTTGCTTATGACTTTATTAATTCACTCATCCCTTCATTCATTTTGTTCACTCACCCTCCATTCCATACATTTTTTGAACGAAACGATAATATTATAAGTTTAGGTGAATGTAAAATTGAGCTAATTTTCGGATTTTCAGATCAGAGGGATAAACTCAAAAGCTTCTGCATACGAGCTGTCTATCAGACTTGCTTTAATTCTTGAGGGAGGAGCAGGTTCTGTTGGAGCTGAAAATACATCCTATTAAAATCATTCCCTCCGCCCTCATTGTTGAGAGATCAGTCATTGATTTCCCTTCAGTCTCACAAGTCCTGTCATTAAAGCCAGTATTGACAGTCTATTCAAGACTTAATTACATCCGTCTGGCCGTGCCGTGCGATGTAGTGAACCCGAACTAATGTATACATTCCTTTACATTAAAACACTTGTACCAGTTGGATTACAAAGTATTGAGTATAGACCAGGTGGGTAATGACGTTTCCCATCTTTAAATGCTCACCGGAAGATCTAAGCGCGCAAGGCAATCAGCCTTTTTCAGAGGGTAACTCTTCTACAATAGGTAGATCTACTCGGCATTTCCTTTTCATCTATTGCTTTTTTTCCAAACCCGCGCTCACTTACAACAGTGGACATGCCTTTGAGACTTCATGTGTCTTTGACATTTTGGGGGGATCAATTCAAAATCCACCAGTACCACCATTATCTCGTTCTATCACCTCGTTTTCTTCGTCATCTGGCACGTGTCATCGGCTTTTCATCCTCTCGAAATCTTCAAAATCTGAAGCAAATTAATGGATCATAGTCTATTGTATCGGGATGGTCTGGGCCTCTGTTCACTTTGTTAGATGACATCTCCCTCTCCTCTCCCCCAACTCACCTTTGCGTGCATAGAATGCTCTGATAAAAAAACGAAATTCTGCATAACGTAATCGTGAACATCCAGTTTCGCTGTTCTTCTTTTCATACAATACCCTTGTCCTTGGAGATCATATGTCAGGAAGAATGTTAAACCGTTTCTGTGATAACGATAAACAAGGGGTCTATCCGCCCAAAACAGCAGCGGGTGAGTACATCAAAACTGCCCACCTGTTCTTACATAGTTTGTAAAAGGGAACTCACCTGTGAGGGGACAGACAGTCAACATTGGGAACCTTTCGCTGGGTGCGAGACATCCCAAATGTAGTCCGACAACCGTCCTCGGTCTGCTTTGTAAACACTCAAGCACTAACTCCTCTCTGGGATTTGAAAGAGAAAGGCAGACAGCTGTAAATACTGAATTCATCGCTGGAGTTTTGAAAGGGAAAAGAAGGAAAAGTCGATGGGACTGAAAAGATTCTTTCGGAGTTTTGAAAGAGAAAAATAAGGAAAGTCTTGACATTTTTTTAGCGATTGCTGCTAGTTTTGTTGTTTTGTTTTGTTTTTTAAGAAAGTTGGGAAGATCAAGACAAACATTTAAGTTTTAAGTGAGCTGAGCAGATAGGTGAAACATGGATTTCCGTGAAGGGATAGCGTCTGAAAGGATCCGCTGAAGAAACGTGTCGGCTCTAAGCTCCCCCGGGGACGACAAGGCTTGACAACTTCTAGTTTTACTAATCATAGTTCATCTCTAGTGGACTCTGTTGTTTTGAAAGAGCGACTGAGAGGGAGAAAAATCTGACATAATTTGGAAGTTTGAAAGAAAAAAGACGGTATTAATTGATATGCCTACTTACATCACTGACTAACTCAAAAAAAAAGTATAGATAGATCTTGTATAGATCAACATCTACATGTAAATCTGGATAAGACTTTACTCTCCAGATCCAGCAGCCATCTGGCGCTGAATCATTCGGCGGTATTTTAGATAAAAAAGACATGCACTTCTATAACTGGTAGTTTCCTTTCCCGTATCTGTCGCTTGGCATTCTTTGTTAAGCTAGTCTGTGCTTTGAAAATGCCCAAGCTTTTAAGAAGTGTCAAGAAAAAGTTCAATTATGTGACGGTTGTTTGCTTAATGACGAATTTAGATAACAAGTGTAAGAATGAGAATTACCAGCTTCCAGGAACTATCCTCAAAATGTGTCGTGGGCGTAACATCTGACATATGTTCAAAAGGAAGTTTGATTATTTAAATCTGCGTCAGAATGAAGTTTGATTTATTTAAATCTCCAATGTTATTTTCTTTACTGATGTCGCTTGGATGCGATAACCTGATTTAAAAAAAACAAAAAACCCATACATTATACAGGAGAAACGAAAAACAGCCTCATTAACGTGAGATTGCACTTATCAAAGCAATTCTTTGGAAATAAGCACTACAGGTGATTGCAATGCAATGTACAGTATTCATAATAGAGTTCAGCTGGTCGAGTTAGAACCCACTGAGCTACGGTCAAAAAATAGTTTCATCGCTTTTTGTCACTGACATTGGCTCATCCCAGGAAAGAGCACCAGCTATCTCATTAGTGTCAGTTTGTGAAGTGTCTGAACAAGTGCGTGCAATATTCCAATATGTAGACTACTCTTCCCGGTGAATCCCATAAGGAAATATTTTGCAGTGTCGGGCTGTAGCATGGATCTATTGGCGCTAGACGTCTCAGGCTCTGAAACAGTAGTTTAGCCTGTGTGCTGTTTAGCCGTCCAAAGACGTCAAAACCTGAATTTTGTGGGTGGTTTTAACAAGGTTTATTCGGAAAAAGCCCAAGCAACAAAATGGTATGTGGGCATACATGATGACAAACGACCGAGCAGATCAAGCATCAAACAAAACTTCACCAATCAATAAATCAAGAAGTCAATCAACTAATCAGCACACCAGTGAATCGATCAATCAGTCATTCCACTCATCAATCAATCAGTTAATCAATCCATTCCATGTAGCACTCATATCCAGCATCTACAAGGCACACACAAGAACCAATTAATGAGAAATCTGTTTATACGAGACAAAATTTGTTTATTAACTTGAATGCGTCAGATGGACGCTCTAAAACTGAACAGCATCACGAGCGAGGATGTTATCTGTTATCTGACAGAGCGAAGTCTCAGATTTTCCACATGGGGACATCTTTCGAAGTTATCGAACAGGTCTGACACGAGGATTCTCTCTGATGTGTTTATGAAATAAAAGAAAGAGGGCGTGAGGTTTTCTCAAACAACGTTATATCAGGGGACCTTGCACCCGGAACGTGACGGATCGGTTGCGACTTGCACGGAAAAAGAAAGTTTAACTAAATGTCTCTTGCTATCCTCATGATAATGTTGGCAGATCCCTGGCTACCAAAATATGGTTGACATTTTGTCTCTGTGAAAAATATTATATACGGTCGGCGCCGCTTACCCGCAATCCGCTTATTTGCAAATGACTTTTAATCACATCATTTTCGCCATACTAAAATGCTATATTAAGATCTTCAATGTCAGAGTCGCTGGGTTACAGAAATTTCTTTTATTTGAAACTGTTGCCATGCGTTTAAGGAGTTGAGAGTAAGCAAAGTCGGCTGAGCATGGGAGGAGGGAAGTGGTGTCTTTTGAGAGACGTTATTGATAGGGGATCTGAAGGTTGAATGCCAGGCCATCTACATGCCTAGTTTTTGTGCTTGCGCTACCTGCAACATTAAGGCGATTTCTTGGCTTCTTTATACTTCATTACATCTTGTGTAAGACTTAAAATCAAGTCCTCTAACAAAAGACTCTAAACAGCTGATAACTTGTGCATTAACGATAGAATTTCCAATTATTGTAAGAATTACACAAACTCTGCATGTTGAACAACACTAAGGATGCATTGAGCATCATGCACTTGTGCAATTCCTACTATGGCTAGAGACATCATCGTTAATGCGCAAGCTCTCAGATACTAGAGTCGCTTCGTGGTTGATCTTGTTGTTGTCGCTTGTTGTTGTCGCGTCTTGTTGTTGTTGTTGTTGTTGTTGTTGTTGTTGTTGTTGTTGTTGTTGTTGTTGTTGTGTATGTGCTTTTTAGTAATGTCTCATAGGACATGAACACCTCTGTAATAGTTCTATAGCTGATTTTATTATAAACGTCGCCTTTTCTCCTAGTCAGTAAGGTCTATGTCAAAAGAAGAAGATGTTTCCCTTGAGCTGACAGGTCCTCACTTTACCCATGATCCTCATCGTGGGATGGATTTCCTATTTCCTTTGAAAGTAGTATGTTGACTGATCGTGTGAATAAATTTCTGGCAGTTTTATGTGAGTTTGTAATTTGTAATGTATTTCTGAAAGTCCCCCCTTCAGTCTGAAAAGCCAAGTGTGCTATGCGCGGTCCCGTCTTCGCACTTGCGAAATGGTCCGGTGTAGTTTATTTGCTACAAACTTTTTCTCATTCCTCTCAGTATAACAAGTCGCTGTTGATCTCATGTTACACAGTGACGACTGGTTGCACTGTTTTGAAATGGATCAGATCTTTAAAACTGCGGTCTACTTTGAAGGTGTAAAGTCTAAGCGATATTTGAACAGTGTGCCCGTTCATTGGTCTTAGATCTAGTAAGTACTATCTTGGTTGAATGGTTTATTTAAGTAACAGAAGTAGGACGACGGGGGAGGGGTGCTTTTCTCCTCTGCTGTAGACTTGTTTTCGACCCCAAAAAAGTCATGTTATCTTTTGACACCACTTATTATTGACTTCGTAGGCGTAAAAGGGTCAAATCTCAAGAGGAGAACATGGGAGAGGAAAATAAGTGGGTGCATTCTTTTTGAGCCCCTATTCTCAAAAAAAAAAAAAAGATTCCATTTGAACCTTGTTTTTTTTTTCTTTTTCAATCGGTTGAAGGTAAGAGTATTGAAAATATTCGATACTTCAAACGAAGACAAGTATTATGGAGGCGAGAAACCAAGGCACAATATTTTACTCTATCCACGAACATGGTCTTCACTCAAACGATGACACGCAATAAAGGTTCCAGATGTCTATTATACAGTGAATTATGTCGAGAAATAGAGGCGTTGGAATTTTTTTTTTCGCGATTACAAGATTATCTTTATCTTCTTCAATGCATTTCATCTAGATTTATGTCATTATTTTAATCATAGGTAGCAAGTCTTTTTCCTCTGCTTCATCTTCTTTCTTCTTCTTCTTCCTCTTCGTCTTCTTCATTTTCTTCTTCTTCTTCTTGATATTTTTTTTGTTGGCCCACCGTCGTTGCTGATGTCCGCCCCTAATGGTAATTTGCCTATCAAAGTGATTTGCATTAAGTAAATGATTTATAGGCAGGTAATAGTTACCTCATTATCGCCGCACAAGATACAGGATATTAGAAAACAAGGTAACAAACTGAACTACATGGTCTGCTCTGCGTCTGAATCACAACATGGATGTTAAACACAGATCAGCAATCAGATAAAAACCCGCCATGCTATGTGAGGATGTTGTTTACACATTTATAAGATCGTCTAAATTGTCAGTGGAATGGTTGTATACAAACTTTACATGTCAAACAAGAACTGCATCAAATTTTAGAGAAAACTGAGCCGATGCACGGAAACACAACATTATAGTGTAACCGGAAACATTTTTTGTCTTCTTAGTATTTTTTTCCATATGGATATACATAAGACGGAGAACGTATGTTGGATTGTTTAAAAATTAATAATAACATACGCATGATTACTATGAATCTCAGAATATCGCTCTCCGTACTCAGCTTTAAAAAATAGGGGGTCGAAAATACTAGGCTCAAAAGAGATGTTTTCAGTAGGGGTCCATATGGAAAGCTAGGCAGACACAGGATTATTCAAAGCAAGTTTTATTTCACAATGGAATAATTATCTCGATTTATTTTGCCTCGAAAGTGGCTGAAGGTAGAATGCAGGGTTGGGTAGAACTGAGATGGTATGAAAACCGTTCGTGACCTTAAGTTCATTTCTCGTGAACTTGATCTGAGCTTAATCGCTAATTTGGACGAACTGATCAAGATCTGAATTGTAGCTGTTTTGGGTGCTCGATCTGAACTTTAATTCTTTACCTAAATTTAAGTACCGTTCACATATTCCTTGAATGCCAATTTCAAATCAAGAGGAACTGATCTGATCTGGAAACTACTTGTTTCATGGAACTGAGCTAAACTTGATCTTAGAGGTTTTTCCCCTTAGTAACTGTGCTTGATCTGAACTGACTTCTTTGATGAACTTGCCCAACCTTGGTAGAGTGCATGTCTTTTGTTGCGAAAGGTTCCGGTTTCAATTCTACTGGCGCTGGGTTTCTTCTAGGGTAAGACTATTTTAAAAATGAAAATGAAACCAGGGCTTTCATAATTTACCCCGTAGGGAACTTGTTTTACAATGCCATGCAGTGTTATACATCTCATTCATAATACAGTAATATAAACATAGAACAGCATACATCATACATATAAGTACATAATATTACAAATGAAAGTCATAACAAAGTCATTGCTAGTGCCACAGGGCAGCGTCCTGGTCTCCCCCCACCCCCTCCTCTCTCCCCAAATACTCATTCACACCTAAGCCGAGTTCAAGGGACACCCAACGTAAATCGCCTAGCCTAGGAACATCACCCACAAACCCAGACATGACAATCTTCAGTTTATGAGAACTACTCCCAAGCCGCACGACCTCGTTGCCTCCAGCGGTGTTCAAATGACACCCTTTTATCAGAGGCTTCAGGACGGGGATGCAAGCCTCGCTTCTGATGTAGCCACAATTGTGCTGACATAGGACGTTGAATTCTAATGTTAACAAATTAGAATCACTGGGGATGGCGTGACATTATGCCTGGCAATTGCATCTTTAAAAAAAAAACCCAGTTCATAGCTGAAGAAGACAGAAACAAAATTGGTCTATGTTGATTATTTCTTCGATTATTTACGACAAAAAATATATCGCAACGATGTTACGTATCCGCTATCGAAGTTTACAATTAGTACAAGAGGGGATTTTATAGACCCCAGTGTTTATGCCACATGTAATTTCCCATAAATATGCCTGGCTGCAGGTGCTTGTCGCGTATCGATGCCATTGATCTTTTTCGATTAGATTTAGAGGTGCCGTGGGAAATGAACAGTTCTGTTGTTTATTGGCACTTTGATATACTCTTTAAATTTTTTTTTGCTGCCACATGCAGAGATATAAACGCTGTAAACATTGTCACAGTAGGGACCGGGGACCACTTGACCAATTTTTTCTGCGCTTACCTCTTCTTGCAAACAACAGCAACAACAACAACAACAGCAGCAGCAGCAGCAGCAGCAGCAACAGAGCATCGGCAATGGGAATTCAATGAACCGTGGAAGCTGGTTTTCACAGTTCCCAGCACTTGAGCTAATCGGTGCTGTTTCTAGAATCACTCTCATTTCTATTCCCCACATTAAAGCCATTGAATAAATCTGTAACTGACCCTGAAACATTCTCATTTCTATTTCTACATTAAAGCCCTTGGGCAATTCCACGTTTTGCCGGAAACATCCTCTATTTCTTTTTCTATTTAGATTATTTTTACAGTTACAGTCCTATTCAATCAATTAATGAGGGAGTAATCGTTATTTTTTTTTGCCAGGGGCTTGAACTTATAAAAATACCTCTGTGACCTTCGGGGACCGAAATGGCCTTCTGTAACTTGAATTATAAAGGTTGTGATTTTTTTTTTGTTTGTTTTGTTTTGTTTAATTTGTGAGCTTTTAATTTCGATGAGTAAAAAGGTTGTGTATATAAGACTTCACCAAACCGTGCTGCTTTATAATGTGCTAGTGTGGATGATATCATACGACAGAAATGAGTAGTGCAGTTCACTTCCTGCTCGCGGCAAATAATTTTACAAGAAAGAAAGAAAGAAAAATATAAAGAAAGAAAATATAAAGAAAGAAAGAAAGAGCGAAAGAAAGAAAGAAAGAAAGAAAGAAAGAAAGAAAGAAAGAAAGAAAGAAAGAAAGAAAGAAAGAAAGAAAGAAAGAAAGAAAGAAAGAAAGCATCCTAGAACAAATACATAATTGCTGATTACAGGTTTGTCACCATGTTAAGGACGACGTGACTTTGGCTTTGCCAAAACCCCAGCCTGCCATGTGACAATCACACAGAATAATTTGATATGTATCAGTTGCGAAGAGCTGTAAAAAAGAAGATGGACAGTTGGATGGAACTGGGGAAAGAGGAGAGAGGCAGGGCCGTTGTTAGCACCCTGGCAGCTTAAGCAGTATAGGGGGTCCCCGGGAGTCAAGGGCTCCCAAAGAAAAAAAGAAACAGAAACAGAAACAGGCTAAAGAGAAGAGAACATAGGAAGGGAGAAAGAGAGAGAGCGGGGGAACCTCAAGCGATGGTTTTGTCCNAGAGAAAGAAAGAAGAGAGAGAAAGAGAGAAAGAAAGAAAGAAAGAAAGAAAGAAAGAAAGAAAGAAAGAAAGAAAGAAAGAAAGAAAGAAAGAAACACAACAGAATTCTGAACATCCTAGAACTAACTACGTAATTGCTCGTTAGAGGTTTGTCACCATGTTAAGGACGACGTGACTTTGGCTTTGCCAAAACCCCAGCCTGCCACGTGACACTCACACAGAATAATTTGATATGTATCAGTTGCGAAGAGCTGTAAAAAAGAAGATGGACAGTTGGATGGAATTGGGGAAAGGGGAGAGAGGCAGGGCCGTTGTTAGCACCCTGGCAGCTTAAGCAGTGTAGAGGGGGTCCAGGAGTCAAGGGTTAAAGAGAAGAGAACATAAGAAGGGAGAAGTGAGAGAGCGGGGAAACCTCAAGCGATGGTTTTGTAGGGGGGGGAGGAGGGAGGGGGAAAGAGGCCAAAACGAGGTAATTATGACCTTGACCTTGGGATGATGGCAGGGTGTGTGTACTTAGAGTTGTCTGAAGAGGTTGGGAGGTTAGGGGAACGGTCATGATACTGTAAAACATGGACTCTGTTTGCAGTTTTTTTTCTCCACCCTAGACAATACTTCGCACATGCCAAAATTAATAGCAGCGGAGACTGTTTATGCCCCACCGGCGCATCTCATTCAGACCGTTAAATTGGTACAGCTCACCTTTCCATAACAGCGTGATCTCTACCCCCCCCCCTCCCTCCTGCACTTTCCCCAGCCAACACGGCATAATGCTGGGGAAATCCCATTGTTCTGGGTTATGGTGTAATCCAGAAAAGAAATCTGTGTGACACGAATAGCCAATGGGAACTGGGATATGACAAAAATTATGAATAATATCTTTCAGCGGTTCTGTCTTTGTTTTCCCATTGCTCACAAGTTTGGGTGCCATTTGCTCTTTCCATGCTACTGTCGTAAAATATGAGGTACATATCCATACTCATAACAATGTATGATATATTTTCACAACTATCTTCGATATTAAGCCGCAAGCATTATCGGATGACATGTTTGTTTTCATGTTCCAAGAAATGGTTGCATCGCCCACCTTGAAGAGCAAGGAGGTCTTTAAGCCAAAATAAATACACCCCAGGCAAATCTCACATTGTTGTCGATTAACCACCAGGAGTCAGCAATAAATAAATTGGTTCATGGCTCCATGATGCTCGTCTTGCCAACTATTCGCCTTTTTTTACGCCTTTCACACGGCGTTTCCAAG
>JAWQUT010000361.1:751280-763139 GCA_033807755.1 Ellobium chinense | reverse complement strand
CGCGTAAACATTACACATTTTGAGCACAATGGTGACACCATTATTGCGGACTGGCCTTGGCCATCTCCAAATGTTCCTGTGGTTCAAGGAGAAAAGTTTATCAAATGGCTTGAAGAAGCTTTGACAATTTGGCTACTGCAACCTCCATCACCTCTACTATAGTTCCTGGCATAAAAGTGTGCAATTTTAAGCAATCCCTATAAAATCAGAAAATTGACTATTGGGAGTAGGGGGAAGAGTTGGTTTTGAAATTAAACGGCTGATAGATGCACGTACATTTATAGGGATTTTATGGGGTTTTCACCTCAAGTATAAGGTGTGTTGGGTGTCGCTAAGTGGATAAGGTTACCTCGTTTACAGGGTGAAAAGGCATAAACTATTACATAGCCTAATTGTCACAAGCATGTCGTCTCATGGTTTAAATTGGGGCAACGCACCTTTCTGGTGCGCAGGGCGTTGCAGATTCTTAATCTGGCCCTGATCACATACGAATAACTTCTTAACATTGATGCAATATCTCGTGGAATTTCGATATTTGAACCGTATCATGATTCTATAGAATCGAGAAACAAAGAGATATATTCGATGAAATGAAAACCTAAAACTTTTATCTTTCACTTTTCACTCTAGATTATGGCTAAGACGCCGGTCATCAGCCGACACTACTTTTTTTTGTGTGTGTATTATGCTCATATGCATATAATAGTCTCCTCTTTCTCAGTCCCAGTCCCCTTTTTTTTAAAATGGGGGGGGGGGGGNNNGTTTGGGGGGGGGGGTAAAACTAACCTGAACACTTTCAAGGCTGGATTAAACTTGTTATGGGATCCGCCTATTTTGAATTTTAAGTGCAAGTCCACGCCTTTGTGGGTTGGAGTCAATTTTCGTTATCTCTCACCGGAAATTACCCAGTGTAAATAAAAGCGACTCAGTAACAGGCCAAGGACATTATCTAGAACTGGGGTTCCTGGAGCCAGCTTAGAATTATTTCCTGTTCTCACTAGACATTATATTTTGTGGCAATGAAGAGGATGCCAGTTCACGGTTTCATATTCTTCATGTTGATTACACCAGCATTATCAAATTATGAGACACTCACTGGTAAGTCTATCTTCTCCAGCTCCAGTTCCAACAAAAGCCTTCTCTCTTCTCTTTGTCTTACAATTCCCTCATTCCTTCTCTCCTTCCTCTTTGTCTGACAGCTCCCTTCAATCCAAAACGTGTTTTTTTCCATATTCCTTCTCTATTTTCCAGTCCCCACTTTGCTAGGCCTATTCCCTTCCTTCTCTACACCTTCCCTTTTATTCTCCACATCTCGATAGGAACCTGGAAAACATCTCGATTACCTTACCTTTATTATAACGTAATAATTATTATTATCATCATCATTTCAGCCTTTAGGTACTGTGTGGTATGTTGCCAGCCGTGCAGCAGGTTGCAGTGTATGCCGTTTTGTTTGTTTGTTTGTTTGGTTTTTTTTTTGTTGCCATGTTCAAACTGCTTGACTATCGAAACTCATCAGGGGCTGTATTAAGGCTAGACACTATATGCAAGTTTACAATTACACACACCAGTGTTACAGAAATTCTTTTTTAAAAATGTATCAGGTCTCCCAATAATAAAATCTATTTTTCTTTTAATGTTATCGACCACTATTCTTGTTATTATCAAAGAACAAATTTTAATCAGATGTGACATCTGCAGATCTGAAAATTGTAACAAATTTTGAGTATTAAAGTTGCATATAGAATGATAACAAACAAAAATAATGTTTACCTGAGACTCCAGCATCTAAAAGACCACAGTCATAAAACTACAGACAAAAATAGTAAATTCATATACTAAATTATGTGATATACTTTTTCTCTTCCCTTCCTGTCTAATGTGGTAAGAGATTTGGTTGAAAAGCGATAAAATATTTGCGACTTTTAATTGAAACAACAGGAGCAAATAATACACTGTTTCGAGAAATTATTATATTTATAATAAAACGTATTGTGTCGTTACCATGAGAACAATAATACATAAGCTCACTTTCCAAGATTTTCAAGACACTCGGAACACTGGAACTACCCAAAAATGTATTTACAGATTATTTACTTATTTACTTACAATTTAACTATAAAATATATCAAATATTGCGTATTTGGTTATCCTTTCGAAGGGGTATTATAATATGTGAAGACTTTGGAGATGATCTTTGTAGAAACATGAAGTATAGCTTTTCCCCATGGTAGCCTTAAGTCTCACTGGAGTTACAAAGGCTTTGGGGCTATTTAGGGTGACCATCACTTATGGCGACTCCAGTGAAACTGTTCTTTATGGTGACCAGTCTATATTCAACATTATGTGTCACCATAATACACTAGCATTATGAATGCAGTGAAATCATTACTTAAGTTGACACGTGTATATTGACTATGTCACCATAATACACCAATTTCATGACTGTAGAGAAATTACTTATTTAGGGGACACATGTATTTCACATTAGGTTTGTTTGTTTTTTTTGTTTGTTTTTGTTTTTGCAGGTTGATTCTGGATTTTTCCATTTATTAATTTCAACACGTAGGCCTTTCTATTTGAGTGGTAAACATATACACATGTGTTTGTTAAATACTGAAAGAGCAGCTGACTACAGATATGTTGCCTTTCCAAGTCAAATATAATTGCATTGATATACAAATGTTTTCTTCTTCACTGCATTTGATTGATTCATAATGTGGGTTTTGCTCAGTCCAGTTACAAAGGAGGGGCACATCAATTGTGCATTTTTCTCTCCCCTTCTACAGACTTTACATAATAATAATGTTTGAGCGGTTTCTGTGGCACAGTGGTAAAACCTCACATCAGAAGGCAGATGTACCAGGCTCAAACACAATGTCCCTCACCATCTTGTTAGAGAGTCTTCATCTTGGTCTTGGCTCTTGTGCAGTCATAGGAATATTGCCGATGAAAGTTTATCAAAGGAGGCGCCATCACTTATATGCCCCACCTGTATAGCACGGGATCTTAAACTCAAACTCCGGCTTGACAACTATGTTCTGACTAGTGCAAGAAAAATCTTACTGCACCCAATATTCAAATAAAATCTTAATTACAAGGCCTTGTGTATGAGTTCGGTCTTGTTAGTATGGTCTGTGAAGGAAAGCTCACAAATGAACGTTTGAAGAGCCGATTAATTAAAAAATATTCGATTTATTGCTTTACAATAATAGAAGTGACCAAAAACACACATTTTTTATTCACTTCAGATAACAAACATTACATGTACAAGGAAGGAGATGAAAATGGTATTCAAAGCACAAAATTTTATTTCAATCTGAATAAGTTTTAAATCAATTACAGGTTTGAAAAAGTTTGTAACAGAATTAAAACGGGTAGACCAATGTTGTACATGCCATATATGTACATTCAACACATAGAGATTATACTGTCACGGTCATAACACAATTGCCTATGTCATTTTTTTTGTATGTATTTAAAAAGAACATGTGCAAAAGTGTAAAATTTATCAAACATTGAAGTGTTTTTGTGGGGTTTTTTTGCAAGAAACAAAAACCCAGCTATGTTGAGGATATGAAACTAATAAGAGGCATGTTTACCACATCATTAATAAGAAAACTAAAAGAAAATGACTTAGGCAATTGTTGTTCTGACCGTGACAAAGAGCACAACGTAATTCTCACTTTAAGAAATTTCATCTGAAATTAGGAATACATAAAATCAATGTACACGAGAAAGTGCAGGAATATGAGTAAATACTGATCTCACTATATAAAAGCTGGAATGTTTCTGCATATCATATAATTTTTAATTCTGGCTGAGTGATAACAGTATCTGCCCTGCAAAAGGGCTGTGGTTCAATCCCTGTTTGTGTTGTACCAAATACCTTAATACTGTTAACCTAAAGACTGTCCCAACAAAATTAATGCTGGCATGATGGGATTAGTGTTAAGACTGGTTGGACCAGAGTCAGTTTAATGTGACCAGGTGGGAAATACACCCTGTCCGACATTAAATTGTTATACTTGAGTAGGTGCACAGTATTTCAATCTAATAAATAGCAGCGTCACTTACATAATATACTAGTGTTGAAAAGTAAAGTTAACTATCAAAACAAACATGATAATACAAGAATCATTTGAAACTCATCATAAATCACAAACATTTCACTAAAATGAACTGTCAAATAAAGAAGGAGGGAGGGAAGGAAGCAAGGTAGGAAAGAAGACAGGAAAGGAAGAAAGGATGAAAGGAAGGAAGAAAGAAAGAAACGAAGGCAGGATACACAAAGTACAAAGTAAATGCTTCACAACGAGCAACTCGTTTATGTAACTGAAAAAAGAAAACACACATGTATTTATAAACAGCATTTTGTATCATGTGCGAGAGCTCGCAAACTTTTCATTAATTTTACCCCTATCTTTTACACCATTCAGCCTCACATCATAGTCAAGAAACTAATAAACTGATATACCCAAAATCAGCTCAAAAGCAAACGATTTATGCAACCACATGCCAGAAAAGTAAGGTACAAGAGGTCTTTATTGACTTTAACAACCAGCAGCTTAAGGGCATCAACTGTATAATTCAGAGCTTTTGTATGTAAATTAATGTGAATACCTATAATGTGTGTGTATCTCCCCTTTCATGTTTGTGATTTGTTCAAACCTCTTACTGTAGAATCTCCAGCCATTTCACAGCCTTTCTGCAGACTGCATAGCTTGTTCACGCCATCTCTTTCGTACATTAAATACTTTAGACTTCACGAGGGAATTTTTTTCTTGCTCTGAAATGTCCCCATTTTCGAAGATGAGATGACGTGACAAAAATTCTTCAACTTGACTTTTCCCAGGTCGGAAACCTTTTGATGATGATGTAGACATTTCCTGTATATAGTTTCGAGAAAATGATACAACTTTCTCTGTATCATCTGTTGTCCATTGTGTGTGCTTCCTGGCTTTTTTTTGCTTGGACTGGTCGAGATGAATATTTGATTTTCTCTCTCTCCCCCCTGTTGGTTTTCTCCTCCTCTTCACTCATCTGTGCCATTTCAGGACCTGCTAGCCCTCCTTTCATTTCATCTGAGCATTGTTTATGATTGGCGCTTGGCCCAATGATAGATGTTGCAGGCGTTTCTTCCCCAGGACTTAGAGTTGGCTGCCCAAGTTCATTTGATCAGTGAAAGCTTCCATGTCCCTTTCATCCATTCTACTGTCTTTCTATCCCCTTGCTCTTTTGTCAAGACTGCTGAAAAACCCTCCGACATCAGCAGTTTCTCTAATGGCCAGATGACACTGATAGACATCTCTGTTCATTCCTTCTGTATGACCCATGTGTCGATAAAAAATGTCTCATTTGCTCTGAGGCATCTCAAGAAGAGCAAACAGAGTGGAAGTCCGATGTCGAAAGTTATCAGCTATCAGTAGGTGAGGCTGTTTCAGTTGATCTCCCATTAATTTTGCCACATGTTGGATATAGTTCCAGCCAATCACATGGTCCAGTGATGATCCTGTGTTTGGAAAGGTGTCCTGTCACCTTCGGGATTCACTGCTGGTCGTGATTTATTATAATTTGAAGTGTGCCTTGGTATGAACTGAGTACTGACTTCCTGAGGAAACTGAGTGTCATTTTCACATTTCTTCAGACTCCTCACTGTCACATCAAGAATCCTTCCCCTCCCCGCCTGTAACATTTGTGATGCTTGTTGTTGTTTGGGCTAGTGCCCCCTCCCCCTTTCTTTACTCTACGGTCCTAGACCGCGCGCAGCTCCGGTCCGTCATGATTCTAGAATATATTACAGTAGTGACTGACCTCCTTTTCCGGATCAGTTTATTTTTGCCCCTCTCACCCCGCCCGCTAATATTAAGGCTATCTAGCGGCCGAGGTGTATGTACTAGATCAAAGCTCGACCGTCTAGTGTTTTGAGTAAACGCAGTTTAGCCTTCTCAAAGATTCGAGTGGGGTCGCGATTGGCATGTTTTGATTTTAATCAGCCTAGAAAATGCTGCACGTACTTTCTAGACTAGCTCTTTCTGACGTGTGTATCAATTGAGATCATAGATCTCAACCAGACAATGCTGTGTTTTCTCATACGCACTACGATCCAAAAGTTCCCGGGCTGTCCCTCTAAATAAACTAGCCCTGACTCACTGTGATGTTAGACTTATACTAGATTTCTATCCTCCATCAAACTCCAAATGGCCTCAGTGGAAGTCTACACAATGAAATCAGTACCACTGCCATATCTAGTAGCAAATCTGAAAATCGTTGTGTGTCAGCCTGTCAAACATTCGGTATGATTTCCACTTTTATCGCACATCTTTCTTGTTGCGGAAATTTTATTTCCAGATAGTTTGATGACGTTACAAAGCAATCATGTTGTTTGAGGTAAAGAAGGCCTCAACTCTGATATCAGATTGAACTGGTGTGTTGTCATGGGGTAACGTTCAGCCATTGCAGCTCCATCGTGCAGGTCGCCTCCGTTTTCATCTTCGTGCAATGGCTCCGGGACCTCACATCCTTGATTTTTGTAAGTACTGTTTGTGAACTTTGTGATCGTATCAATAATGGAGAAAGACAACAGGATATGTTCTTTTGCAGGACTGTCCTTTAGAGTGTCAAGTCCTGATGGTTCAACGTTGACAGGGCCGGTCATCCTGACCTGTGAGCACAGTGACCATCCACCCACATCTCTGTCCATGTTCATGAAGTACAGTAACCAGAGTCTGGAGACACAAGTTCAAGGAAACTCTACTGTGTACCGTATAGAGAGTTTACAGTGCAAGGATATGGGGAGATACATTTGTCAACACAAGAACGGCATGATGGAGAATGCGTCATTAGATGTTATTTTGACACATTGTGAGTTTTTCTCCTATAGCATGCAAGATGCTATGTCTGTCTGTCGATCTGTCTGTCTGTCTGTCTGTCCGTCTGTCTGTCTGTCTGTTGCCCTGTTTATCTGACAGCCCGCCCGTCCGTCCGTCCTTCTTTTCAACTGTCTGTCTGCTTTCTGTTTGTTTGTCTGCTCGCCCGCCCGCCCGCTTCCCATCCGTCAGCCCTTCCGTTCATCTAACTGTCTATTTTTTTCTGTTTGTCTGAATCTATCTATCTATCTATCTATTTATCTATCTATCTATCTATCTATCTATCTATCTATCTATCTCTTTGTTTGTCTGTCTGTCTGCCTGCCTGCCTGCCTGCCTGCCTGCCTGCCTTTCTGCCTGCCTGCCTGCCTGCACAGGTGAGCATCAGGCTATGGAAGTATTATAAGCAGTACTGTAAAATTCAAGGTTTTGCTACAAACTACACAATTGATAAGATTTCATGCGATGAATCTGTTTTAAATTACTTTTATGGGAAATGAGAATGCATCTTTAAGTCTCACTGAATCAAGCAGTAGAACAAAATACAAAAACAAATACTTACTATGCTCTCTTGGTGACATTTCTTATATAAAAACATTGAATTTCCGTTAAGAATATATGCCAAAGTATTTTTACAAGATTTGTTTTTGTACTGTGCTTGTATGCTATTTTTTTTTTACCAGGTGCTCCTCAGCTCTGTCCTGGTAAACATGTGGAGGACCTCTACTACTTCGAGCTGGATAAAGAAATCACATTCACCTTTTGTGTCATATCTCATCAGTCAGTTTCTGGGAATCTTTCTTCTGATGGTGTTTCCAGATCATTACCAGACATTACAGTCGGTTCCTCAGTTTTAACCGAAAAAGATATCTATAAGAATGTTGACATTATGATGTCCAACTTGAAGAAAGACCACAGTGGAGTATACATCATCCGACTGTTTAATATGGAGTCAAGATGGCAAGAAACAGAATACAGATTTGAATTACACGGTAAAAACAGTAAGTAAGATTAATCATCGTATTCACTTTAGGAACTATCAACAAGCTCAATCATCCTCATAATTATTGCCCTTGTTACTGGTTTGTCATGATTTCAGTCTCATTACACCTGTCTGACATGACATCTTTGACAATACCTGAACTTACAATACACTGATGTCTTTAACACTTGGGTACATTACACACACACACACACACACACACACACACACACACTCACTCACTCACTCATACACACACACACATACAAAGTTATTCACTGACTAATACCACATACAATTACACTCTATATTTCATAATACTTTCAGAAACTACAGGACCATTTTGGACATTTGAATACGATTCCTGGTACGATTCCTGGTCCGATTCCTGGCCCTATTCCTTGTCCTCATCCTGGTCCCTATCCTGTGCCTCCAGTATATATCCAGCTTCATCTCTGGGTATTTTCTTCAAGACCAGTGACGAGCCGCTACATTATGAAATCGATGGCGATTCTGTCCTCTATCATAATGTGGCACTATATTGTAAAAATATTGGCACCCATCAATGCCGTCATGCCGGTAACCCCTCACAGTGGACCTCACATTGGATCGTAGATCGGACCCCACATTACAGGCGTTTTTATTCATGTAAGGATACACTTATGATATCTGTCTGCATACCTTTTGGTAGAGAAACACACTTGCCTGGGAAGATTATTTGCTCGTTGCATTCTGTCCAGTCTATGTACATTCTTATTAGTTGAAGTTTTACACAAATAGCAGACCCCTGAACTTCCAGCAAATTTTGTAAGCAATATATTATCAGGACACACCAGGCTTCCGCTTGTTTTAGAGTCTGGGGAAGGGTTGGGTTAGGGTTAGGAATAACATGTAGTTTTGGGACAGTACTTTGTCATTATCGTTGTCTAGGAACTTTTTCATGTGTGCTTTCTAGTTGCTTACACTATCTTTAACCATAAATCAATCTCTGGAAGTTGGACATGAAGGAAGCCAAACAATCAGATGTAAACGGGGCTAATGTCAGTCAGCTAAGCATGCTTTCAGTAAAGATTTAAAGCTATGCTCGATTTCTCGGCGATATCATGGGATTCTTCCGAGGGTTTATTGCTGATAGTCAGAGATCGAACCCCCCGGAAGTTCGGCAAATTTTGAAAACAAAGTCGAGAAGCTGAAACATTCACAAATTTACACACGCTAATTGGCGGGAGGGTTAGAGTGCCGCGTGCACTTTGTATGTGTATGTAACCTTCTATTTTAAATAAAGAGAACTCTTAGAGAAAACTTTTTAACTATGTTTCAACTGACCAACAAATGAATAACAACAACAATGATATTTCAGGTCCGTAGGATGAGTATCTCATTTTAGTTAAATTGACCTGCATCACATAATATTTTTTTAATATATAAATTATTATGATCATGTCCTCAAGCCAATAATCCAGTTATCGCCAGAGTCAAATTGATCATGCAAAGAAAAGGCACTTCATTTGCCAGTGTTCCACCTGTCTCTAAAATAAGTACTCTGCTATATGCAGTAAACACTGCTTACCATAATAATGTTAATGAGTAGCCTCTGAAAAAGAGCGGCAATATTCTGCTACTTATATGAATAGTAAAAGCTGTTGAACGTGCTGGCCTGATTGGGTAATAATGACACCGGGGCTGATGAGCTTGTATTTCCTTCATGTGAGACATAAACGTAATTATCATTATCGTAAAGATCATCATTTTGTTATCATACAGGTGGTCCACAGCTCTGCCACGGGGAAGACAGCAACAGAGTAATTTTCGCAGAGGTGAACGCCAACAGCACATTTTCCTTGTGTGTCATTTCGTTAAAGAGCCCCTATCTGGTGACCGCTTCTGTGGAAGTTGAAGGGATGACTAAGACATTACCTCAACACAGACATACTTACAGCATCAAGAGTTTGAATGAACCATATTCTTATTATCTGTACCACTATTACACTGTAGACATTACAATGTACAACATACAGAGAGAGGACTATGGAACAGTCACTTTTATTGTAAAAGGGTACGGGCCCGAGCAACTATCGTGCAAGATACAGTTAAAAGAACCAGGTAGTTTTTAATAATTTTAGGTATATTTTCTTGTATTTACAAACAGCTTGCACGAAGATATATAAGAAATCCCAAGGAAACAGTATGCATGTGCTTTTGTTGTGTTTGTTATTACTAACATCATGAATTGTTCTCTTTCTTCCGAATTTTTAGTGGACATATTTATTCTTCTAATCCTTCTAAGCGACCTCGCTTTTTCAGTATTTTATGGCACCGTAGCTATGATAATAAAATTCATAATATATTGTAGTGTATTCGTTAAACAAACTGTTGCACATTTCGAATAATTATATAAGAAGCTAGTGTACGCAAAAATGTGTATTATCCAATACCAACTATAAAGAATTTTTCACCTATTCCACCAAAACTGAAAAAATAAACGGTACGAAAATCCTGCCGAACAGCGGGTTCTTCTTGTGAATGACACTATGATTAGACTAAGATAAATTGTTTAGATTGTTTGCAAAGTTTTGGGGCCACACACACACACACACCGAAAGCTATTCAGTCACTTCCTAGACTTCTCTATGCCTTAAGGATGATTCATACTGTATTTGTAGTTTATCATTTATTTAAGTATTTTTTCCAGTCCCTGTCACAACTTCTTTCCCCAGCTCCCTTACAACTGTGTCAAGATGAAAACCAGCACAAGACAATCTATACTGACCTACATGAGAACATCATTTTCTCCATGTGTGTCATCGCTCATACCAGACTTTCTATTCAAAGAATCGTCTTCAGCTCAACGTCATCAGAAAACTTCGAGTACAATTCTTTCATCACAAAATCAAGAGGACAAGATCTACGCCACATCATCAGAGTAGAAATGTTCAATATCCAAGAATCAGATTTTGGAAGCGTCTTTTTCAAATTGCATGAAAATGATACACTCAGGATGAACACACTGCTATACAACATTACTCTTCTTAAAACAGGTAGTAGGTTACATTAATATCTCATTTTAACCTCATCATAAACGCTTAGTTGAAAGTTTAGATCCATACCGTTCAACATTGATATCAGTATGTGAAAGCACTTTCGTGACTTTTGTTGTTAAGGGTTCGCTATATCATTGTTATTATTGGAAGGGAAGCCCTGTTTACAAACTAATGTTCATGAGCACTGTCTCGCTCCAATGCTTTCATATAAATCAATTTTCTGTACTCTTATATTTAGAAAGACAGTAAAATAGTGATCTGCAAAGTTGCTATTCTTTATTAAAAGTTTTTTTCTAAATTTGGACAAAAATGCCATTCCCTAATATGAATCATGCGACTGCATCATGTCTGTCCTCTCGTTTTATACCCAGGACGATCCTTTCGTACTGTAGGCTTCAGATAACACATCTGCTTAACTTCAATCTAATTTTCTGAAATCTGAAAGGATAACTTATCCAGACTAAAAGTCCTCACTAGACTACATGATGCTATGGAATTATTAGAGAATAACGTGCCACTTGTAACTATTTTTATGTCTTCTCATCAAGCTGTTTATGTCTTAAGCTAATGATACACACTGGCGTAGACATTCAGTCTTTTTTCTAGTCGGTATCTTATCCCAAAAGTCGTCCCTGTGACTGCTGTATGTGGATCAAGACTTTCCACTCAACGTTTCAAGTTTTAAGTGTAGTTATGAGTGTATCATCCGACATCATCCTTATAGCTTGATTAGTTGTACTATGTAAGGATGCAAGTATCAAGCATAAAATATGACGCCATATTTCACATAGTTCTATCGCTGGTCTTTGATCACTTTACTATCCATTTCCCAAACAAGTGTATGTTTGCCCTTTCTCCGACGTGCTAACTTACACAAATGAAACTCCACTAATAAAAGTAAAACGATGTTTGTAGTTATGATATCAATACTGTCTACACACAGATACTTTTGTAAGCATTATCAAGA
>JAWQUT010000361.1:712695-723645 GCA_033807755.1 Ellobium chinense | reverse complement strand
ACACACACACACTCACACACACACACTCCCAAACAGATCTTTCCCCCGATACACCTCATACTTAAAGTAGTGTCACCACTAGATGTACACTATCACTCCCACCCTATCTTCCTCCCTTCTTCTTTTTCCACCACAAACACCAAAACATGAAGAAAAAAAAGTAAACACGTAATCCCTCTGCCCCCCTTCTCACGTATTTACTAAGAATATACGTCCACTTTCAATTTCCCCAAAAAAAAATTTATGCCAATGCTTAATACTGATAATAGGATGTAGTATGCACCTTCTATACCACAAGAAATTCCCTCCCTCAGACACACACATTCCATGGCAAGGGAAAGCACTGGAATAAGGTCATTGGCACCTATTAGAGGGACAAATCACTAATTGTGTGTTAATCCGCTAATGTATAAAATCACCCTTTGGGGGGGGGGGGCTGCCAGCCAGTGTCAGGGTGTAGAAATATGTAAAATGACCTGTGATCTACATAAAGCATCGACTTTTAAAGTTTCAGGTACAATTTGAGCCTGCTAGATAAAAAAAAATAAAGTGCGTAGGTCTATGAATTAGCACGCGGTCAAAACCAGCCTAATGAAAAATTGGGACCAAATCAGAATTCGAGGTGACCTTTTGCGAGAGAGATTTGTGAATAATGTTGAGCATTTACCCCCTCCTTTTTCTTCCAGTTAAAATATCGGGCAAAAGAAGTACGTTGACCTCCATGGAAGAAATTTTCCGAAATCACAGTGGTGTTTGTAGAATAACACAAAATCTTAATAGGACTAAAAGAAGAAAAAGGGCAAAGACCTGGGAGAATGATGATCACACAGGCAGATAACTCCAGCTATGTATGTGCGTCTTTTGTCATTTTATGGGTTATCACCCTGTCGTTCATTTTTTTTTTTCGTTTTATTTCACTTTATTGTGAGTTGTCTGGGCTACCAGCTAAACCTAAATATTCAGTCATCTCCGCATGCCTTTGTAGGCTTCAGACTTGAAGCATATGGACAGTACAGCTGAAAGTCTATTGACGTTTTGAGATAGGTTGTAAACACTATCCCCATTTTCTGACTGTCACAAAACGAGAGGGAGCTTACTTCGCTTTTGCGTAGCCCTGCTAATAAAGAATAGTATACTCATGAAAAGGCGATTCCGACTAATATACACAGAAGTATCCAGTGTCAGATCCTAGACGAATTTCTACCCACGGAAAATGTCATCTGTATTAACAGGACATATGAATAAAATGGAACTGAAAATAGGATTTTCAGTTGACACGTTGGAAAAATGTTTAACTATGCCACACACTGTTAAATAACTCATTCATAATACAGTTCAACAAGAATTATAATACATATAAAAACACAATGTTATAGATTACATAGGTAACAAAATCATTGCTAATCGCCAAAGTGCAGCGCTGTCTCCCCTCCCCCCACCCCCTCCTCTCGGTTCTAAAGCCAGATACACATGTGCCTCTGAATCGAGTGGGGAAATAGGAGGGAGGTGTCTTTCTAAAGGACAAAATAACGTTAACCGCCCAGGCCGGGAATCGAACCCACGAATTCTAGACTTTTTTGGCAGTCTTTATTTATAAGAACTACTCACAAAGCTGCACGACCATGCTGCCCAATATGGAAAGAAAAAACGAGGAAGGCTAACTTAACATAGCCCGTAAGCTGAAGGTTCAAGGAAGAAATAGATTCGTATGTTCTCGAATGGAAAGTAGAATGACAGGTCTACAGGTTGAACAAGATTCCGCTAAGTGCCCACATAGGTGGAAAATGGAAGTGCATTGCTAACGATACCAATTCTGTAAGCCAGATAAGCAAGTAGGAAGACAAGTGCGGGTGAACGCAAGTAAAAGTCACGCGCACTCGATCTATAGGCTTCATAAAAGAGATTATGTCAGCAAGTTTGGAGCAGTTACAAAGATATCAAGTTCGAAGCTTTCTCATTGCCACTGAAAAGTAAAAACAAGATATCAAAAGGGCTAGGAGGTATGTGATATATTGGAGAACTTGAGCATTAACGATGTGATCTTTTATAATCGTGAAAATTACACTAACTCTGCATGCTGAACGTGCTAAGAGTGCATTCAGCACCGAAGGACGAATGTAATTAATTTCTGCTGCTGGGGTAGTGGTGGTGGTGGCGGTACTACGGCAGCTGCTGCTGTATTTTAGAACCATTACCTGAATGACTGCTGAATGTCTCCACTTATTGACATCAGGAGACACTCTGCGTATGTCGTCATCAGAATGTGTGTACCGCATGATAGGGGTCCGACGTCCTTGATTCCTCATGACCTCAAGTGACACTTGTGGCGTTACATGATGACCGGAAGTTCGGTACATCTTAGGATGCTCGGTGTATGGGCGTTCATCTTTTGGCCTCAGGTGCACTGGGATCTGATAGAAAGATGGGAGTACGTATATGTGTACAATGGTTGGCACAGTGAAATAGAATCATGTGATTTGTCATGAGAAAATTACCATCAAGTACGATAGAACCTAATGACCTCGAACAACCTGGTGTCTGGGCTGCCTTTGTTTGGTCCCTGTATTTTGTGGGCGGTCTTTCAGAGGAAGTATCAATGTTACGTTTTTGGTAAGTGCGCACCAGTCACAGTGAAGAAGGATGCACACCAATTAGAGGTTTGTAAGAAATGTGATATATCTTTTGCCTTCACTGGAAGAGAATCATGGCTGCAACTATCTACAGTTTCAAATTTGCTAGTGGAATGTCTATCAACGGCTTTGTGTCGAAGGAGTATGTTAATTAAGTATGAATTAACGGCGGTGTGTATTCTAATGAATGAGGCAAAGATATAAATAAAGCATACATCAATAGCAAGTCAGTGAACTACTCTCTTCCGCATTAGTCGCAGCCATCTTGCCCATTCGTGCCCAAACAAAAGCAGCCAGCCCTGCTAATGAACTTAAGGGATTTCAGGTAATCGAGTTCGTGATATAAATGAGGTCTATGCAACTTTTCGGGGTCTGATAAAATACATCACCATTGTTAATGCACCAATTTGCACTTTGGCGTGCAATATTCCATATTGAATTCCAAAGCGAGTTGCGCCAGAGGTGTACACCAAGATAAATTCAGAGCAAATAGGTCTAAATCCACTTTTTAATCAGCTAGCGTGAAACATGCCTTGATGTGCAAGTCTCCTGCAGTTCACTTTGGAGACTTGGAATATTTCATGCATCTTGGACCTCATGTTTCAAAACAACGATTTATGTTTCCACAACTTGATAGAAGATAATAAAATCAGCACATTCGGAATTACTCTGAGCCAGATGTGAGTGTAAATATCAGATAAATAGTCTATGTGATTTTGTAATAGCAGCTACACGTCAAAATCGTGGAACTCTGTCCCCCATATTTTTTGTGCATTCAGGGGTGGAAAGACGCAGGTGTGTGAGAAGGAGAAAACACGAGAAACAATATCCATCCATTTCAAACCTTTTCCTCATGAACATCGATCCACCCGGATGCCCGGTTTGCCAGCCGTGACCTTGACCCGGACGTTGATGGCATGCGGTGCTCAGAGGTCATCGAAAACCAAGTATCGTGTGGGCCGAGATCCTCTGTCCTTGCGTCACTTCCGCTACGCCAGCGTGTTCTCAATGGTTCACGAGATCTTTGTTCGTCATGTGATATGTTTCCACTACTTGCATTCCTGCCCATAAGATCTGAAATATAAAGGGTGATCGGTGACGTCAAAGTGAATGCAAATTGCTCGTATTAATTTGATTTGAAGCTTCATATGTCGTCATAGCCGAGAAAGTCTATCTATCAGAAAAGAGACCGCATATCTTCAGGCGAAGACATTTTTCTCTAGCAAGTGGTTTAGCCCTTTGACTTGCTGATATTCCAAAGACTAGTGCGTGCTTTTTACACACACACACACACACACACACACACACACACACACACACACACACACACACACACACATACACACACACACGCACACGCACACACACACGCACACACACATACAAAATTGTGTGATGATTTATTGCCTATGGCAATAATAATGTGTGACAGGGTCACTATTCAAATCAATAAAAAGTTACCAAGCTAAATTAAAGTCTATTCAATAGCTTCCGCAAAAGAAACACACTTTTGGTCAACACTTAAAACTTTGTCAGAAATATAAAGGGCCGAATAACTAAATCACCTTCTGTTATCTCGCTCTCCACAGTAAAATTTCTATCTCTCGCAGAGACAAAATTCTTTAAAGGCGGAGAGGCACACCAAACTAACTTTCCGATTTCCAGTACTTTTCCTCTCTGAAAATTATCTATGGTGCCCACCGAGCCAATTTCACGAAGAAAATATCACCTTTCCGTTACCGTGTGCGTGTGTTATATGACTCAGTAAAGAGAGCTAGAGTGACCAGGATTTGGCATTCTCGTTTAGATTTATTTTTCCCTTCCCCGAACTGCAGCGGCATCTGGCAAAAATGATGACGTCACTTGAGGTCCAGCAGCTACAGCCGCCTCTCTCTGACAATGTATTTTTCGTCTTTCAGATAAGGTTTTTAGTCATCCAGATTTAAAAGTAATATTTGTCTGTATCAGCCAGGTAAGGTACTTTACATTTTTACATTCTCAGCACGATTTTGTTTGACATTTTTGCTGTTTACAGTGGAATTAAAACATCCATACCAGTGTATTATCACCCGTTCGCAGAGCACTGGCCACACAGCTTAGCAGTGCGGCTAGAACGTATTTGACATAAGTTTATGGTGCACAGTGGGTGTAAAAATTCGGACTTTGCTTAATGTGACCCTGGGGCCCTGTGGGTTATCAGGGGCAGGCAGAGGTGGCATATTATGTTGACAAATATTTAAATGACTGTTTCATTTAAATAATAGGGTATCGTATGAATTAACATGGTCTGTAGAATGATTCAACGTCCCGTTAAAACAAGTCTTCTACCTAGATTGGTCATCTCTATATACTTACAGCTATAGTAACCTAGGTCCACTTGTGACGTCACAGGGCGTTTTACTTCTCCATTTTGAAAACCAGCCAGGTCTCTGTCTGGATAACGTTGGACCTTATCAAATACTCTCATCTCGGTTTGACCTGGCACACTTGTAAACAACGTTTCATCTACTACTGTGTCGTTTCCAGACTTCGTCCTCATGATCTTTGTACTTGGTCTGAAATGTAAATGAATAATAATAATAATAATAATAAATAATGCGGTTTATAAGTCTTGTATCCAAGCTAATGCCCGCTCACGCCATTTCACACTTTTATTACCCCAGCAGGCCAGATCACTCTAGGACACTTTCAGATCACTGGAGAATGTACATGTACAGTCCCGCTGCCATTTGAAGGCGCTGTCACTGGCATTTTGACAATATCTTCCACTGCCTATAGCCAGGTACCCTGTATACGGATGGTTGGACTGAGGAAATTGTGGATGGAAAGTTTTCCCATTGCATTTACAACACGACCTTTAAGTCTGGAGTGCAACACGGCAGTGTTCAAGAATCGAATCCGCAATGTGACGTCCAACACCGCAACCATTCTGTCATGTTGCTCCACTATATTGGAGGTTGATAGTTGATAATGTAAGAACACTCAGCCATGTGGCTTCAATATAATGGAGGTTGATAGAAATAAGAACTTCATGTTATGCTTTCTTAAGAAGTGGCTAGAGACGATGGGAGGTGATGATGTAGGGAATTGATAAAGCTATGTTCAGGGTGAGTTTTGTTGTTTATTTTGAGACTTCTCGGTTGAGCAATGGAAGTGAGTGCATTAGGAAGTGTCACTCTGGTATGAGTCTAAAAGTCTGTAGACTGAAGCAGAGTTCTGTGAGCAGCAAGAAAAGAAACAAGTTCCCATGTCATTTAAGGAACTGCAGATAATGTTTGCAAGTTAAAGAGAGCAGTTAAAGAGACGAAAATATCAAGCCAGCAACAGCTGCAACCTTTTTCATTCTTTCATGACATGTTAATGTTTAACGTCTATGTAGTCTTGCCACTCCTTTAAATCTCCGTCATCCTATCGTTACCGTCGTAGACAAGCCCTCCTACAAATTGTCGTGAACACTGCCCTGACTTAAATGGATTTGCTTTCATTTTCACACATTACAAGACGTTCCTATATCAATTTTCATTGCCGTAACCATTGGAGGGACAGTAAACAAGCGAATTGCAAAGTGTCTGTTCAGGATGAAATGTTTTACTCGTGAAATTTCGGAAAAATGGTGCTCCCCGATGTGATGAGTGCGACTGTACTCAAATTAGTGAAGAGTCCCATCTTGCCTTTCCGCTCCTTTCATACCCTGGGCGGGCTTTGAGGCTGAAGGAGCCTAAAAGGTGAAAAAAACAATAGGACTATCTGAGTCAATAATAGCAGAGTATAAAATTTGTCCTACGGATAGAAATAATCAGCCCTGAATTTGTAAAAAGAAAAATGTTGCAGGCAATGCTTTCAGGTGTCTTCAGCGGATCTCATTTGTGCGGGCCGATAGTGTGCAAAAGCAGGCCGCTTTTTAACCCCTTTCCATATAAATTAAACTTCTGAAAAATCTAAATGAAAGACCCCCCCCCTCCCCCCACTGTTAACAGTAATTTGAGCACAAGACCTGCGGACTAGCCTTGGCCATCTCGGAACATACCTGTTGTTCGAGGCGAAACGAAAATGGTTCAAAAAAGCTTTTACAATTTGGCTCCTACAACCTTTTAGCTCCACGTGCATTATACCAGCGACCCTCCCGTCTATTGTTATTCTCAGTGTTCTGCTTACCTCCCAGATCTCTTGTGGATGATGCCGACAATGGCTAGAATGATGAGAATGATAACAGCACCACCAACACCAGCCGAGATGGCAATGATTTCAGTCGATGACAGCAACAACTTTTCCACCTTCACGGAACAATCATCTCCGCTGTAAATGTACATCTCATCTTCTGTGCATCTGGTGATGATAATAAAGGTGACGATGATGAAGTGTATTTCGTAATTCCTCGCTGGTTAGGACAGAACTTGAAAAAAAAATGTTTAATGTGTTCCAAGATGACGATTACGATGATGATAACAGTGGCTAATTTAGTATGTAATGCTGACGATGATGATGATGATGATGATGATGATGATGATGATGATGATGATGATAGTAACTAGTTATGGCTTTTCGTCTGGTTGTATAGAAATTATTGTATACTTGCTGAGTCCTGTTCAACTGTTACCCGTCATTGTTACTGTTCGCCTTGTTTCCGTTCCTTTGATATTTGTGTCTGCTCAAGCTGTTTCATGACTATTGATCAAAATTTTTTTTTTTTTTTACTTTATGACATGTCATTCTTGGTTCATTTATTTCCTACATCTGACGAAGGACGCTAGTCCGAAAATTCGTGTATTAAATTTGTTAAATTGTTATAGTGTTTTTGACTTACTTATTTAATTCCAGTGTGGATAAATGTTTTGCAAATAATGATGATGATGATAATGATGATAATATAAATTATCATCTCAACTCAAAGAGCATTAAGAGATGCAGAAAGCACCGCACCTGCACTGTGAGTTGTGATAGTGATCAATGTAACACTGGGCATGTTGTGGACAGGTCAGGTTAACACATTTGTGTATACATCCTTTAGTTACAGAGTCACAGTGATAGTCCTCGGTGCATAGTGATGACACTGTACAAATATCATCTTCCACTTGCTGAATGTAAGCTGCGGCTGTAGAAAAGTATTAGAGAAAACGTTCACAGAAGAGCAGATGCGAGTTTATCGTAAGTTAGTAAGATCCAAATTAATTTACAACAAACAAAGAACATCCCCCTGCTGGGGAACATCTACGGTTTGGCTACTGTGTGGGATCCCCTCAGGATGCACACGCGCATCATTATTGAGATCACCTAAGTTGGACTTTCTCTTAAGGGTGATAAGTTTTTCAAGTCATTTTTTTTCTCTTTCAGGGACATTGTGACCTCAGCTGTGGCCTGGTCTAATGCATTTGCCACTTCTCTGACCAGTTAAATTAAATTAAAGCAGTACTATTCGCAGTCAGGGGCTTGGAAGAGATAGGGCCTGCCAATGAACTAACCTTTGTTCTAACCTTTGTTCTATGGAAATAGTCTGAGATTCCAACTGGGTTTTCATGAGGGTGGGTCAAACGAAGATAAACAACGAAGAACTTTACTTTTTACGGGCTACTGAAAGCACTTTATTTTGTTAGCTCAGAATAGATGCTTATCTCCAATACTGATCAGTGAGAATTAGGTATTTTCAGCTCCATCACGTGACCTAGGAAATCTTGCTCACACGTTGGTTTGTTTACATGCTCTGCTTATGTATGATTACTAGTCATTTATCAACATATCCTAGCAATCCCTAAATCACGTGGTGTAACTGAAAATACCTCGTGGCCAACGAAAATTAGGGCTTGAGTGATAGTAGTCGACACTGCATAGTAATATAAAGCTAAAGGACTTGAGCAGGTGCTACCATCAGGGAAGTGGGTGGAGATAAAACGTTATTTCGAAAATGCGGTAAACTGAAAATAGGAGCTTTTCAACAATGGCAGCCTGCGGTAACAAATTCGGTAGTGGAACTTTATTTTTCAAACGGCTCTGTGTTGGAGAAGAATGTGGCAAGAACTAAAAGTGATGGATGCCAGTAAATAAATGTGGGCATCCTCCTCCTCCTCCTCCTCCTCCTCCTCATCTAGCAAAGACATAATTATAACAAACACCACTCGCAGTTCTTCCACTTTTGCGTGCAATCGTTACTTAGGGATTCCCACTGTTATTGCTTAGAGTTCCACTTCCACATGATATAGTCTAGTATGTATAAAATAAAATATAACGAAATATTACGTTAGAGAATTAGTTGGAGGAAGACAAATTAATGACGTCACACTGTCTGTCATTTCAAAAGAGGGTTTGTATGGTAAAAGCACATTAACCCTTTGAGTGCGATGAGCCATGAGGGTGGTTTCATGGACCACCAAAGCTGTCAAATTTGGTCGATGTTTTGGCAACCACTGACTCTTGGCTATGTTTTCTTAGAATATGTATGGTTCCAAATTTATTTCGCGTGAAATGAAGTCATACAATTATTTCAGTATACAAGGCTTGCGTAAATTCTAACAGTATAAAGCATTCTCAAAACAGAAAAAAAATAGTCAGCACTCAAAGAGTTAATAAAGACGTTACTTTCTGCCATTTCCAGCGCATTTGTGGAAGAATGAGAAAACGATGACGACATTGCTATGTACATCATTTTGTCCGACCAAACATACAGAATGCTTCTAGTGAAAAGATTGAAAATGGCATTGCTAGAATTCAATATATTGTGACAGTGATCAATATATTGTGACAGTGATCAATATATTGTGACAGTGATCAATATATTGTGACAGTGACCAATATATTGTGACAGTGATGTTCAGAAGAAGAATGGAGCCATAGATAATGAAATTATAGATAAAGATATTAATGATATTGATGATAAAAATATTATGTGATGATTGTAAGACGTGGTGACAATGACTAAGATCGGTATAACTTACCTATGATGACAACGATTATAATAGCAGTATGATATTTTAATAGCGGTGATGACGGCGATAATAGCAATGATGTTGTTGATGATGATGATAATGATGATTATAATGATGGTATTGACTAAGGTTTTGGTGATGATATTGAAGATGGTGAAGATGAAGATGATGAGTATGCTTGTCTTTTCTTTTTCTTCTTAATGTGGTTGCTTTTATTGTGAAAGTTTTAACTCTTGTTTCATTTCTATTGATGAAGGCCTTATAGCCGAAACGTTTGGATGTCATTTTTTATCTTAATTCTTTGCTAGATTTTTAATAAATTACCTGAATTAAGGTTGAGCTTTTAATTTTTCTCAGTTTTAAATGAGTGTGGCTATGATGATAATGATGAGCATAATGATGCCTCTTACTAAGAAACCTATATACAACTAAATCGAGAAACTGCAGTTAAAGATAAACTTATGAGCTTCTCTTCTACATTTCAGCGTGGCCGAGTGCTTACGGCGTTGGACCAAGATTTGAAGATTGTGGGTTAGATTCTTGACCACTGTCGTATTGTAAATGCCTCGGAAGAAGCATTTTAATTACCTGCTTTTTCTCAGTTCATAAAAGTAAGGTTTGTAAAATGAGTACCTGGCTATAGGCAGTGGAAGATATTGTCAGAGAGCTAATGACCAGCACCTGTGAATGGCAGTGGCACTGTATGCTCTCTAGGGAGTGGAGAAAGTTCTTGAATAATCAGGCCTGCTGGGGTAATGATAGTGTGAAGTCACTTGGGGGAGTATTAGCCTGGATACGAGATTTATCATCTGCGTTATTATTATTATTATAATTACTATTATTATTATTATTATTATTATTATTATTATTATTATTATTATTATTATTAACCAGTAGCACTATCTAAATGGCACAGTTTACCAAAACTGCCTAACCGTATACAAGAATACAGAAGATACAAAAAGGATACAAATAAAGAGACTTGTGGAAGCCCAAGAAAATTTCCAATAAATAAAAGTTAGGATAGTAAACACCAACACAGACCATGAAGGAAAAAAAAACGTATAAAAAAGGCAAAAGTAAAACGTAAAGTGATGTAAACAAGGAAATATCATTTTAACACTGAACCTGTCACCATCTCAGCTGGAAAAGTTTCATTCAGGTAATTTCTGTCCACGTCTTTCAGAGTGAGCAAACTGTCTTTGACGTGGAGCAGTTCGTTTACTAGGCGAGTAGAATTCAGAGGGTTTGTCACTGTGCTGTTGTTTTCGAACGCTTGAAGAACTACGTCGTACTTAACACCGAGACTGCCTTTCCTGGAAGTAGGAAGTGAAATGAGGTGAGGTAAGGCTAGGCAAGGCAAGGCAAGGCAAGGCAAGGCAAGGCAAGGCAAGGCAAGGCAA
>JAWQUT010000361.1:673632-704700 GCA_033807755.1 Ellobium chinense | reverse complement strand
GTTGTTGGTGTGGTAGCAGTGGTTGTTGTTGGTGTAGTAGCAGTGGTTGTTGTTGGTGTAGTGGTAGTTGTAGTTGTTGGTGTAGTAGTAGTGGTTGTTGTTGTTGGTGGTGTTGTAGTAGTGGTTGTTGTTGGTTTTGTAGTAGTAGTGGTTGTTGGTGTTGTAGTAGTAGTGGTTGTTGTTGGTGTAGTAGTTGTGATAGTTGTTGGTGTGGTAGTGGTAGTTGTTGGTGTAGTAGTAGTGGTAGTTGTTGGTGTAATAGCAGTAGTAGTTGTTGGTGTAGTAACAGTGGTTGTTGTTGGTGTAGTAGCAGTGGTTGTTGTTGGTGTAGTAGTAGTGGTTGTTGTTGGTGTTGTAGTAGTGGTTGTTGTTGGTTTTGTAGTAGTAGTGGTTGTTGTTGGTGTAGTAGTAGTAGTTGTTGTTGGTGTTGTAGTAGTGGTTGTTGTTGGTTTTGTAGTAGTAGTGGTTGTTGGTGTTGTAGTAGTAGTGGTTGTTGTTGGTGTAGTAGTAGAGGTTGTTGTTGGTGTAGTAGCAGTGGTTGTTGTTGGTGTAGTAGTAGTAGTTGTTGTTGTTGTTGTTGTTGATGTAGTAGCAGTGGTTGTTGTTGGTGTTATAGTAGTAGACGTTGTTGTTATTGGTGTAGTAGCAGTGGTTGTTATCGGTGTAGTGGCAGTGGTTGTTGTTGGTGTAGTAGTAGTGGTTGTTTTCGGTGTAGTGGCAGTGGTTGTTGTTGGTGTAGTAGTAGTAATAGTAGTAGTAGTGGTTGTTGTTGGTGTGGTAGCAGTAGTTGTTGTTGGTGTAGTAGTAGTGGTTGTTGTTGGTGTAGTAGCAGTGGTTGTTGTTGGTGTAGTAGTAGTGGTTGTTGTTGGTGTAGTAGTTGTGATAGTTGTTGGTGTGGTAGTGGTAGTTGTTGGTGTAGTAGTAGTGGTAATTGTTGGTGTAGTAGCAGTAGTAGTTGTTGGTGTAGTAGCAGTGGTTGTTGTTGGTGTTATAGTAGTAGACGTTGTTGTTATTGGTGTAGTAGCAGCGGTTGTTATCGGTGTAGTGGCAGTGGTTGTTGTTGGTGTAGTAGTAGTGGTTGTTGTCGGTGTAGTGGCAGTGGTTGTTGTTGGTGCAGTAGTAGTGGTTGTTGTTGGTGTAGTAGCAGTGGTTGTTGTTGGTGCAGTAGTAGTTGTTGTTGTTGGTGTAGTAGCAGTGGTTGTTATTGGTGTAGTAGTAGTGGTTGTTGTTGGTGTAGTAGTAGTGGTTGTTGTTGGTGTGGTAGCAGTGGTTGTTGTTGGTGTAGTAGCAGTGGTTATTGTTGGTGTAGTAGTAGTTGTAGTTGTTGTTGGTGGTGTTGTAGTAGTGGTTGTTGTTGGTTTTGTAGTAGTAGTGGTTGTTGGTGTTGTAGTAGCAGTGGTTGTTGTTGGTGTAGTAGTAGTGGTTGTTGTTGGTGTAGTAGCAGTGGTTGTTGTTGGTGTAGTAGTAGTGGTTGTTGTTGGTGTAGTAGCAGTGGTTGTTGTTGGTGTAGTAGCAGTGGTTGTTGTTGGTGTAGTAGTAGTGGTAGTTCTTGGTGTGATAGTGGTTGTTGTTGGTGTAGTAGTAGTGGTAGTTTTTGGTGTAGTAGTAGTAGTTGTTGTTGGTGTTGTAGTAGTGGTTGTTGTTGGTTTTGTAGTAGTAGTGGTTGTTGGTGTTGTAGTAGTAGTGGTTGTTGTTGGTGTAGTAGTAGTGGTTGTTGTTGGTGGAGTAGCAGTGGTTGTTATTGGTGTAGTAGTAGTAGTTGTTGTTGTTGGTGTAGTAGCAGTGGTTGTTGTTGGTGGAGTAGCAGTGGTTGTTGTTGGTGTAGTAGTAGTATTTGTTGTTGTTGTTGTTGTTGTTGGTGTAGTAGCAGTGGTTGTTGTTGGTGTTATAGTAGTGGACGTTGTTGTTATTGGTGTAGTAGCAGTGGTTGTTATCGGTGTAGTGGCAGTGGTTGTTGTTGGTGTAGTAGTAGTGGTTGTTGTTGGTGTAGTAGCAGTGGTTGTTGTTGGTGTAGTAGTAGTAGTTGTTGTTGTTGGTGTAGTAGCAGTGGTTGTTGTTGGTGTAGTAGTAGTGGTTGTTGTTGTTGGTGGTGTTGTAGTAGTGGTTGTTGTTGGTTTTGTAGTAGTAGTGGTTGTTGGTGCTGTAGTAGTAGTGGTTGTTGATGGTGTAGTAGTTGTGATAGTTGTTGGTGTGGTAGTGGTTGTTGTTGGTGTAGTAGTAGTGGTAGTTGTTGGTGTAGTAGCAGTAGTAGTTGTTGGTGTAGTAGCAGTGGTTGTTGTTGGTGTAGTAGCAGTGGTTGTTGTTGTAGTAGTAGTAGTAGTGGCTGTTGTTGGTGTAGAAGTAGTGGTTGTTGTTGGTGTAGTAGCAGTGGTAGATGTTGGCCTGGTAGTGGTAGTTGTTGGTGTGGTAGTGGTTGTTGATGGAGTAGTAGTGGTTGATGTAGAAATGGTAGTTATCTTTGTAGTAGTGGTTGTTATTGGTGTAGTAGTGGTGTTAGCTGTTGGAACAGTTTTAGTTGTGACTGTCGTTGAAGAAGTAAGATTTCTATCATTAGCAGCAGACGTAATAGTTATTGCTGAGAACAGCATAGAAAGCAAGACAAGATTGGTTAAAACTGACCGCGCGTTATTGATCATAGTGTATGGATATGTGCACTATTAAAGATAATGTTAAGCTAGCTTTTTAGGATATAGACTACTTGTGTGCCTGCTTCTGTCTTTTTAGCGTGTTCTATTTGTTTAATTGAGTGACCACTGTTGTGGACTGTCTGTAGTCGCCATGTTGAAGTGGGTGTCCTCCTGGTAGATATTTCTTATCAACGCGTTGCGTTTTTATCTGTCCTCACAGCAAACGAGAACTGTGGAGGTGAAAAAGATGAATACACAGTAGAACATTATTTTTTTATATTAATTTTCCTGTTCGCGTGGTATAATAATGTGTATACATTTAAAACTGTGGGACCTCTTTTTCTTCCTTATTTTCTTCTTGTTTCTATTCGTTTTCTTTATCTTCATCTTCCTCTCTCATCATCATCAATTTTTTTTCTTCCTTATAATTATCTACCGTTTCTTTTCACTTTTCGTCTTCTTTTTGTTCTTCTTCTTCTTTTTTTTTTTTCGACTTCTTCTTCCTCTTTTTCTTCTTTTTATTCTTCTTTTTATTCATCTTCTTTTTCTTCTTCTTCTTCTTCTTCTACTTCTTCTTCTTCTTCTTCTTCTCCTATATCTTCTTCTTCTTCATTCAATATGTTTGTCTGGACTGGAGCCTGATTTAGTGACTGATCTTTGTTTTAGGAAAAAATACAGGACTCCGGAGAAATTCCACGAGTGTGTAGGTTTCCGTGTACATTATACTAAAAGTTAAGAGGTTTTACTGTGTTTGAACCAAACTTAATTTTGTATTCGTTGTCACTAAAATGTCAATGTTTCACATTCCAAACTCCTCACAAGATAGACTGAATCAAATATTTGGTCAGAAAACAAAATATTTGATATGGCAAAGATTTTACACCATGAACAAGAGAAAGGCGGGGATGTAGTAGCAAAATAAACATAATCCGAATGAAGTTTACAATCAACTCACTCAGAAAACGCTTTGCTTGATGAGGTATTTTCAGACGGGTCAGTTACACCACGTGATCTAGGGATTGCTAGGATATTTTGATAAAAATAACGAGTAATCATACATGAGCAGAGCTTGTAAACAAATCAGCGTGTGAGCAAGATTTCCCAGGTCACGTGATGGAGCTGAAAATAGTTAATTAAGTTTCTCGTCATCTGTAAAAATTGCTCACTTTCATGTGCTGAGAATAACTTTATTGCACAATGGTCAAGGTCATGGGTGAAAATGCGTTTTGTCTTTCTTCGCACAAGCCATGCTGAGATCTTTTTTGTTCTGTTGTCGATATTCATCCGCTTAAGTCTGTTTCTTTCCTCTCCCTCCCACGCTGCTTTACTTCCACTCCTCGCTCCCACTTACATCTCCCTTAGTCTCAAAACTCTTTTCTGTTTCTACTGTGTCCCGCAGTGTTGTCCTTAGCTTCCCTACAACCGTCCGTAGATCATTGTGTATTGTAGACCTCCCCACTAGATGGCAATTTATTTTTGTCTATCTATGTATTACTTCTCCAATAGGACCCATCTTGCTAAAGCAATGTTATCCATTACTTACCTTCATTCACAGCAGCTCCCGAAGGTAAATTTCATCTCCATGCAGATATCTCAGGTGTCCTAATTAGGACATTTAAAGAATCAGCCAACGGAACTGGGCAATCTTCGCTTGCAAAATCACAGGTGCGAGAAGTGAAATCAAACGATGCTACACTATAACGTGTAAAATACAACACAAGAGTGACTTTGGAAGGTTACAGTTCATACTGTCAAATTAATGCGGACGTTTAATCTGAAATGATATCCCATTTATTTCGGAGATCAAACGTCATATCTGTAACAACAGCAGCGGGTATTATAGTACGATACATAAGGGTAGACTCCAATTGCTTGTTAAAAGATTGTGTGTTTGTCTGAGCTAGAGTTTTACGGCGTGTCGGCACGAATACGGCTATACTGCGCCTTTCTGGGTGTAAGACTAACTTGCATGTTATAGGAAATACCAGATAATATAAACAGGAAACACAATCAACCCTCGTCATGTGGTGATAGAATTTATTCTATCGTCCGCTCACTTCTCTTAAATGCGGCTGTAGAATATATTATACGCATCTCCTTGCCGACTTCTGAACGCGGCGATGAAATTTTGCACTCCAGTGTCATCTGTTTGGCCGGCAGACAACACATGCAACGGTCATTATCCTTAATAATGGCCACGCTGCCAGTTGGAGGCTGGACCCGCGCAGTCTCGTGCCACAAGAGTTAAGAGAATATTTTCACAAACAATTCCCTCAGTAAAATGATTGTTAGATTCACAGCTTAATGAATACAGAGACTGTTTAAAACTAGACATCAAGAAATTCAGAGAAAAAAAGTTCCATACACACGTCATAGATTTACCTATGAAAATCTTGCTTGCAACTGTCATAAACTGGTATTCAGCACTACATGAGATAGGCCTGTCGTTTCTTTTCCTATCCCATGCTCCTTAATCTAAAATAGCATCGCGGGTCATGTTTTAAGTCCTTGGCAAGTCATGACGAGCAGCGGTAGAGCACTTAAAATCTCTTATCTATACTAGACTGTAGCCATTTGTGTGTGTCCGTCAAAAGCCTAGGTTAAATAAGTTTAACATTTCGAGCGTTAGGGTGACACTTCTTTGTGCATTGTTCTGCCTGTGGCAAGTTCCTAAGGTCAGACATTGCTTCCCAAAAATCAGTTTTCGGACACAGAATCGATTTTGAGTTATAAGTATTATTTTACCAGGAGGAACATTCGGCTATTGGCTTTAATCGGTTACAAACATATTGACCTGAGTTTTATGCGATAGTTTAGCACTTTTGAGTAAATTGTCTTGCAAGGAGTTACGAGTAATAATGACTTTTGCATTTGAATCTTGCTTTATTCCATTTAAAATCATCTTTTTTCAAAGCTCGTTTCAGCACTGCTATCTCTGTCCATAGTTACGTGCTCCTTTTGAGATATAATTATATGACTAACTCTTGGTTTCACTAAAAGGTTTCACTTTTTTAAACAAATAATTAGAAAGTTGTAGAAATTAGATTTTGTTGGAAAATGTTGCTCAAGAGTCATGTCTGGCCTTAAGAGAGATGTCACAACCCAGTTTGTTACATTTGAATAAAAAACTCGTCATGCTGCCGGTGTCACTGCTTACATCCTCATTTTCCATAAAAGAATAAACTCACAAGCTCACAGATCCCAAACACCAGGAAAATCATGAACTGTTCCCTTGGAGTTGTACTTTGCGAGGTCCCAGTAAAACAAAGTCTTGCTTACAGACTAATGCTAACTGACGCAATCCAAATAGGTGGTTCGTTTCTACAGAATGTCTTTTTCCATTAAGCAACAGCCTATAGAACAGAACGCTAGAATTTTATGGTGTTAAGGAGAGGATAGTTGTCTTCACTGAAATGACAAAGTAAATTTAAACAGCACAACGGAAACGCAAGCAACAACCATCGGTCACCGTGCGAGAAGAAAGGCCCTCCATCCATTCCGGCTTGTCTATGAAGTGCTGTTTCAGACGCCATTGGTGATAACGACCTGATAACATTTTGAATTCACTAGACTATAGCTCGTTTCAAAATTATCCGCGCGTTTTTCGTAAATATCTCTGTAACGCCTTGACAAAAATCAATGCCACTTTGCAAGCCTCTCTAGATATATCAATTTGTCTTAACTGAAACTGATTTTTCTGTGAGTTTTGGCTCAGAAATAGCCATTTTCCCTTCATAACGTCATACAATTATCGAAGAATGGTTTTGATTACAGCTCACCAAGTGTTTACAGTACTTAAACTCATTGTCAACAGAAAGAAATTTTCATTCCCTTCCATTTAGTGGCAAGTCTCATTTAGTCGCTTAACTGCAATATAATGTTAAAAAATGATATTATAACGCTTTGAGCGCATGAGAAAAGGATGAGTGAAGGTTGTGTGAGTTGTTTTGTTTATGCATGAAGCACATGTAGAAGTAATATCAACGATTGCGAAACGATTGCATAAGTGCTGAGTACGAATAAACCGGTCCTCACCTGGGGTCATAATTCGGGGTCTGCCGCTTCTCGGGCGGTCTCTCACTGTTCTAGTGGCAAGAAAACGTGCCTGCAAACTGTAAACTGTTCTCCTGGTAACATTAAATAGTTGCGATACTCTGCTAAAAAAAACACCAGCTTCAAGGTGTCCCATAGACTGGGAAAACGCAGTGAAGCACGTCGGAACGATTGATGAGGAGGACAGGAAGAATGATGGAATCCGACCCCGCCGGCCACCCAGTAGTTGTGCAGCTCGATTCATCTTCAAGCTCAAGTTCCACCTCTGAAGATGAATCTCAGACAGACTGATTATATAAACGTGTCTTTGCTTTACAGTGCGTTTGTTTTGATTTACTATTATGTGTTACTGCGTAATTTTACTGTGTGCGACGGAAGGAAGACAGATGGAGAGACTGCAGAAATAAGAGAAAAGAAACAGACGAGTGACAGAGAGAGAGAGAGAGAGAGACCTGTGTATGAGAAAGGAAAAAAAAAAGTTGAGTGGGGGCAGGGGGTAAATTTAAAAAGCTAACACAGCAATAAATCATACATTCCAAAATGTACACATCCTCTTTTTCTTTTCTCCGCCATTCCCTAAGATCTGTCCATCTCTCCATCCCAATTTTTTTTGTGACTATATTTGTACCCGTATCTCTCACACAACAGCATAATAAAGTCGAACCTGAACTTGTGACCACCTGTTTATAGCGCCCACCTGGCCATAACAGACAGTCTGCGGAAATCTCAGATTATATTACTATATTATAAATGCACTGTGTATGGCGGTCATCTGCCTATAACGGCCGCATGCGCCCAGTCTCGTGTGTGATCGCTATAGACAAATGCGACTGTGGTAATACGATTGCAATTAAAAGAACAAACAAGGATTTGCGATTAACCGGTTTCCTTGAATGCTGTGAAAGCAGCATAGCAGTTGCACGGGTTAAACGAAAATACCTTCCAGAAAAAAATATGTAACCTTTCATTACTGTAAACAACCTACGTGTTGCAATTCTAACAAATTATAGATATTTACAAAGATATGAAACAAAAATCTTTATTTTTTCTTTAAAACACGCGTAAAAATATTTTTCCATTAAGACAAATTGGTTTATACAGGCATGCAAAATTCCAGTCAATTCGGTGGTAGCGTTTAATAAATATTTGAAAAAAACTCCCGCGGATAATTTTGAAACGGGCTATACTAAGATCATTTGGTTGGTCAGTTTGTGTGTCAATCAACAAGGGCAGCTCATGGTCACTACTTGGTGTCAGCTAACACGAGACAAGGAGATAGACAGATAGGGAGGACAGATAATGGCTGAAGCAGGTCTATAATAGGGTGAATTAGAGGGTGCGGCTATTTCGTCACAAGATTACTTCGAAAAAGATAACTTATGACGTCACTCTAGTCGCCATTTTGTCAGAGGGGCCAGGCGCTAATGGTCACCAATGAGAGTAAGAAAAGTCTGGCATACCTACTGGCATATCTGACTCACAGCGACACAGCATGCTTCGGAAAAGTAGAACAGATCCTCTTGAAGTGTGAATGATAAACAGTGGTGTTAATCTTCCAATATTTATGTTCTGCAGTTTCGAAAGTCAAAGGACTTCAATTTTATATATATATATATATATATATATATATATATATATATATATATATATATATATATATATATATATATAGTAAATCCTATTATATATATAAATTCTACAACCAAGTAGAATCTAATCAATCTAATCAAATAATCGACTAAAGTGCATGACAGTGCAGTCATATGCATATGCTTCACTGTGATGACGTTGACTCTGCTATCGTGTAACTTGTTAAGTCACTGGGAACAAACAACTGGATGGCGTCATCATTTTGATAGAGGATTTGGAGGACCCTCTTGTCGCTCTAGCATTATTTGAAGTCGCCTAGAGAGGTTGCCCTATTCGGAATCTGCACGATTGGTGGATCTCGGGATGAGGTCTCTAGTGCCACCTCCTCATCCCCTCATTCCTCTACCCACAAAACAAAGCCAAAAAAAAATATCCTTTACAGTGAGATATTAGAGGGAAGATATGAGATGATGAAGAATCTTAGGCCAGTTTTCGCGTATACCAACATTTTCTTGAGGAGATTGTGACTCATTACACGCTCATCTTCTGTAATGCAGTTACAGTCTTGCTAGGGAAATGTCGTATAACATGTAATCTAGCCTAGGATTTCATTTCTCATCCAACAACAAAGAAAACACAATTTTGGATGATTGCAATAGGTTGTATCCATTCCTCATAATCTTTAAAAGTGGAACATGTGATGCACATGAATACTGATAGACCCGGTGACTTTATCAGAGTAAACACTGTGTGATATAGAATGTATTTACATAATATGGTGTGTATTGTTGCACAAAAACATAATTACTGAAGTGTTTATCAATATAAGTGTTGTCACAGCTCGTCTTTCAAGAATATTACACAATTATTTCAGTATTATTTTCAGTATTACTATTCCGTATGGAATAAATAAATTACAATGTGTATATTTTACAGTAGAGCGTAAGTCTTGAACACTTGTAAGTCGAAATCACGGTTTCCTTCAACAAACCTGTTGGAACCAAATTTATATTTTTAAACAGGTGCTTCAAATATCCCTCAAAATTAGTGCAAAAGACGTGTAGAGACTGCAGACGGGTGTAAATAGTAGTAGTGTAAATAGTGGAAACTGATCCCGTCACCGTCATAGAAATGAAATAAAACAGTTTAATAAAATACAGCACTACAAATCTTATGGTACAGTCCCCAAGCTTTCACACCAACAGGTCTTCTTCAGGGGGTGTTAAAAGGGATGGAAACTATCTATATATAGAGGGAGAAAGAGGGCGGTCCTAACTACGGAGACAAAACGATCGTAAGAAAGTATTAGAGCAGTGGAGGAAAGAAGTTAAACAGGGGTGACTATTGTTTAATGTTCATTCCGTGGGGCCTCAAAATTAGACAAACTCACACAAAATGTGGTGGCCCCGAAGAATTAAGAATTTCGAGTTATTCATGTTTGACTGTAGACGGTTGGAAATTGGAAATTCTCTTAATCAGAGAGCGAGGCTACAGAGCAAGATACCTTATCTAGCAAGTGTTTCAGCCCTTTGACTCCATGACACTCAGGAAGGGTTGGACCATACTTAGGTCTGACTTCCAAGTGTCCTTCTGTTTTGTTTTTTTCTCCCCTTATCTCAGGAAGAATTTGAACCCGCAACTTCCAGTTTTTTTTTAATTCCTTGCTATCTACATATCCCCACTGCCATCGTGAAGCCATAGTGAAAGTCGCAGTTTGAATATCACAAACGAAGTTACAACAGGAATTTACAGGCACAACGACATAAACTGTAAAACAGACGAAAATTCAGAAAATACCGTAACAAATCTGTCATCATCTAAATGGTTTTATTAATCTTCTCAAGGGAAAAAAAAATAATCACAGTAAGTTTACACGAATGTGCACAATGGTAGTCAAGTAGTCCAAAACTCTAATTCTTATTACAAACATTTTAGTCACAGCTTCTACACGGGGTCATTCTCTGTACATATTATTATTATTCAACACGGAGTGGTTTTCTTATGTCTACAGCCAGTGAGAGTGGAGAAGGAGAGAGAGAGAGAGAGAGAGAGAGAGAGAGAAAGAAAGAGAGAGAGAGAGGGAGGAGGGAGGGAGAGAGTAAACACAATACCTAGCTGTTCTTTATAAACTGAATAATGTTTCTCAAAAATCCAGTTAGTGCATTTCCATTTGAAAAATGATTCAGGAGTGAAAATGAGAGATTTTGTTTCTTGACAAAAATCATTCCAAACAAAATTTGATCAAGAGTTATGTTATTTTGAAGTAAACTAAAATAAAAATGCTTGTTTGAAGGACAATTACTTTTGCAATATTTCTTCCTATTTCAAAAGCATTAGAGACGGAGCTTTGAAAAAATAAAGACTGTCCTCCATTGCTCACTTCAATCACACATGCCGTACAATGACAAAACACAGTATAATCATATCCTCAGATAATGATATAATCATATTTTATCATTGCATGCCAAACAGAGGAAGAACCCGATATCTGACAACCTCAAACCTGAACGTATTTGAACAACCCATGAATTCATTACACAATGTCCTGCTTTCAACTACTTCATTTCTTGGTTAAAGTTTACTCATACACTTGACTTTCACAAACTCCAAATCTAATGGGTTGCATTTGCACACAGCACGCTTTCCTTTCGACCAATCAGCGCACGTAAATTCTGGGGTGTATTAGCCTCTCGATATTGTTTACGAAATATGTTGGACATGGGTGTTTCGACCCCTGATCCTAACCATCAGCATAAGCTCTTGGGAGGGTCCCATGATATTGGTCTTTCATCATACATAAATCTAAATTTTAACTCTTACCATGCTGATGTATAAGAGCCAGTGTGGCCATCAGTGACGGACATCGTGCGTTTAAATCATCAGAGGACATAAGAATGAAAACATGATGTCATGCGATGATCAGTAGGGGCCCGGGACTGGAACACACGATATCGAGCGATGATCACGGTAAAGGTTAGGTTAGCCATCAGCACTGGCTCTTCGGGAGGGGNGGGGGGGGGGGGGGGGGTCTCTTGGTATTGCCCTTTTATCATGCATAAACCTACATACTTCGGCTGCCTGATCTCACACCCAGAAAGATGTACATCTCACTGTTTGACTTCTTTCATGAGCAATATTTTATGACACCACTGTGCAGTGCTTGGTCAAGGGTTAAGGATAAGATTAGAAAAGAGAAAACACACATGAAAGAGTTCCTCGACAATGATAACGTCTAAGGACTATCCCAAGTTTGCTTTTTCTTCCCTAAACCTACCCCTAACCTTACGTCAAGTTCTAGGCAGGAGTGTCCTAATTAATTCCCTATGAAATTTGCCTAAGTTTCCCCATTTCAACAAGAGCTCAGTGCAGTTCCATGTGCAAAAATACAACCAAATATTCACGCTCGTGAGGTTAATCTCATTTGTGATATCTTTTTCATCCATATTACTGTATATTATAAGGTACATGTGCGCTTTTACTCTATTAAGCAATATCATGGAACTCTCCCGCCAAGTATTTGGTTCAGGTATGAAGATGCCAATAGCACCTGGCATAAAAATACAGTATGCAATTTTAAATAGTCCCTACAAAATCAGAAAATTGGCCATGGGGAGGGGGCGAAAGGGGTTGAATTTGAATTTTAAAGGCAAATAGGTGCAAAATACATTTGTAGACTCAGAATAAGTGAGGTTTAGGACTCAAGTATAAACTTTGTGGTTGTTGCTAGGTGGGTAAGGTTACCCTGTTTACCGAGTGTAAAGACCTAAATAGGTAGCCTGGTTCACTGCCTAACTTCTCAAAATCTAATTAGTTTAGGGGCTTTTTTTTTTTCAAAATTTGGCGAAAGAGCTTAACAACATGTTTGGAAAGTATTTTGGCATGGGACCCCTGGAAAAGTTAATGAGAGGTGTAAAACCTTACTAAGCCAACAGTGAAAACAAACACTGACATCTTTATACCTTTAACCTTAGGGGCTCACTTAATGGGAGAGTGTCCAGACAATTACTACCAATGTTTTAAAAAGATGACAAAGTGAAAGGATTACCAGCATTCTTTTATGAAGAGAGCAAGGTAGACAATAATTTACTCATAGCATAGTCATTATATTAGTCAGGTAGATTTACTTTAAAACATGCATTTTATCACAAACACATCTACTACTTGAGTCCAATTTACAAAATCCCCGATACTTGTGTACTCACACCCAACATGATCAATTTAAAGCATGCACTGCAAGTTCAAGGAATTGCATCAGTCTTAATGTATTAAAGCTTAGGTCAGTTATGTATATCATTATCATAAATATGGACATAACAACTCACAATGAGCAGTTGGAATTGAATTATGAGTACGTCTCCACTATCTCTATCAAATTATTAACAATGTGAACCTAATCCACATTTTTAAATAACAGGTGATGATTAAGGTNGGGGGGGGGGGGGGAAGGTGGCTAAGAACAAGAAGTATGTAACTCAACCTTTGGTCATTTTAGGTCTGGTATTTTAATTAGGTAAAACAAGGCTGTCTAGATTCCCTTTACATTTACTACATGATACATAGGTGTCTTGTGCTCTTTAGTTTTTCTGTTGATGGTAAGCACAAAACTCCCTTGCATTATAATTTCCACATCTTTCATTAAATGGAGTAGAAGCATTTGGAATGAAATTAGTAAATTTTGGTGTCTCTTCAATACTTTGTAGCACCCCTGTGACTATAACTGAAATGAATCTGAAGCATCTTATTTCAGATAAAAATCTACATGTATGCCAGCATCCACCCTTGCTCTATGAAAAGAATACAGGATCATTCCATTACAGTCTACCCCTTATTTTAGCGCTTGAAAGCTTTACGCTTCATGACGTCATCAATGAAAGGATGTAGGACAACAGAATTTTAATATCATTCTTTTACAAAAATGATGTGGGCTAGTGGCAGAAACCTCTCTTATATAAGAATGGAATCTTGCACGTACGACCAGTACATATAGATCTAAACCTTCTCCTGTCTATTAGCTACGCTTGTTGATACTAACAGATTTTTACAGACTTATCCTGAAGGAAACAGCGTGCCAGGTCCATGCTTGTAATACAGAAGAGGAATCTGTTGGGTGAGAACAGTGCAAATGGTAGGTCTTAATGACTTAACATTTCATTAAAATTCTATATTTATAGGTATAAATTGACCAGTCAACCATGGGAGATCGTATTAGGGGTGACACGCCTTCAAGTGATACACGGACAAGACAGAGAATTCTGTCATATGAAGTGACCAGAACTGTTCAGATGGATCTTTCCATTTGGAAAAAATTACAGGAGTTAGATACTTCTTAATCCTAAGCTCACAGTAAGCAAATAAATAAATAAATAAGTAATGAATAGGAGTATAGAAAACGCAAGAAATGATTTGCCAGTGGATATGAGTGGCTTGTGTTGCGAGATAGTGAACTTCACCTCAACATGGAATTTGGGAGGATGGCCAGAATGACTAAACACAGTATATTCTTAGTGTGGTTGCATCAAGATACTGTGTTTTATCATGGCAAGGCAGAATTCTCTTAGAGGTATGATCAGACATGTTAACTACTGAATATCAGAAACACTCTGAACTTTCTTGTTTTAGGCATATTTTGCAAGATCCAATAAACTGATGATCAAACTCTAAAATCATTTAGAAACTTGCAAAGTATTTTGGAAGAGTGTTAACTTCACATAAAGGGTCTTCACAGGAAGTGTATTTCAGTATAGTTCTGAAGAAATGTCCAATGATATGTAATGCATACTGTGAACAGAGATTGTGCACAAGCGAATGAATTTTAACGGATTTTATACAAATACATTTCAAGAAAGATTAAGAAAAGATTAATTCATCATACATGCTTATGATTTGATTTTCTAATCACTTCCTTTGAAAACTGCATTGCACTGATACTAAGACTATTAAACACAGCATCACGCAGTTACTGTTTACATAAAGGTTTTTGTTCCTGTTTCCACACATGGTTGCATGCCTCTCAACATATTACAAATGTTTTGAATTCAAAATAGCAGAAACCTTTCAAGACTAAATGTTTCTACGATGATTTTTCCAACATGAGCCTGTCTTTCTCATGTTCATCCTTGTGTACTACACTGATTACTACAAATCATAGAGCCAGATTGTAATACACAAGCCAGGTTCCTCTGAACTAGGTCAAATGAAATAAAAATTAACACAAAAATATTTGGCAACACGGTGACTAAGAATATCCAAAGCAAAGTTGCATGAAAATAATGAGGAAACAGGGTGAGGAGAGTGCATAATTAAAGCATTGTAAGGAAAGCATTTACACGATTGTGATATGAGAATCAGAGGGGAGACATGAGATGGAAAAGGCTGCTATCTTCTCTCTTCAAGAAGACAGACATTTTGGAATGAAAATTGCACTATATAGGGATGGGATTCTACGCCTGTCATACTATGGGGCAGTGTAAATATATCTGGAGATGGCAAAGCATGACATCCTAGTCTGTATTTAGACTGGAACAAAACCACATTAAACATTGAAAGAGCTCAGTGTGTGATGTGGTTTCAGCCTTTTCAAAAACTAGCACTGACACGGTGAGAGGTCTCTTAACATAAGCCAAGCTAGAGACATAAAAATTTATAATATGAATGAAAAGTGTAATGCCTGGATTCTTTTATTAAGACTTCTTGTATCTTATTTTTTGTCTTTTTTTTTACTGATCCAGCACCATCTAGATCTATAATTAACGAAATTGTTAAGTTTTTTCCTTTTTTTTTTTTTTCGTCTACAATCACCATCTGGTCCCTGACTGATCTTACAATCCTTGCAATGTGGTGGCTCAAATGACATGTTCCACCCAGTATCAACGTCTGACATGAGGAGTGAATACATTCAATTCTACCCATCCAACCTGGAGACGCGAATGTCACATAATGTACCTTGGTAACAAAATGATCAGGCTGCAAAATTACATGGAGGGCAAGCAACACAGTGTAACCTTGTGGATGCCACTGGGCATGCTAATACTGACTGAAGAGTAGTATTACACAGATACGCAAGGCCTCTGTATCAATCCAGTTTACCTCTTAGTTTTTTTGGCAGTAAAATCTGAACCGGCATACACTCATTTGTCTCACCCAGAATACAAAATGTATTGCCAAATCTTCATTTGCAGATCAGAAAACTATCAAATCACTGTTGCATAGCATTGAAAAGCACTGAATCCCAATAAACCTCAAAAGGGTTTTGGTGAGTCTACCATGAAAAGTTCAGCATATAACAACTTATACAGAATATGAAATGTGCAAACAAGGCGTGAAGAAAGCACAGCAGGATATTTGGAATGAAACAGTAAATATGAATCACTGAATGGAATTATATAGCTAGATCTATGAGCTCCTCTCTAAATGCCTACAATATTTTCAGTATTTAGTACTGGTCTGTAAAATCCAACTTGGCAATAAAGTAAGTTGTTATTGCCAGATCAACATAATGAATTGCCAGACTGGATTACACATACCAATACTAAACATTGAACAGATCACAACATATCTGGCATTTTAGGGGAAAAGACTGTATTATGCCCCATAATCAGTATTTTATTTGAAACACATTAAAAACTGTCATATAACCCCTCCCTTTATTGATAAATCAAAAGCAAATATGGTTGGTTACCTCAGAAACTACCAAAGCTACAAGAACATAATCCAGAACATTAACCCTTGTGATGCTAAGGTAGAACCAGTTCTCAACTTCACTCAACAAGACTGGGTACCAGTGTCACATGTTATGAGGTGATTGTCAAATGGTCATGCAGCCAGCAAGAGGCTGGACCCGAACCACCTCACGCTGCTATAGATTTAAGTTCCATATGAAGGTGTCAAAGGGTCAATCTGACCTTATTTGCCACATATGGCCTTTCTTCGTAAAAAGACAAACACATACTTTTTCGGAAACGTGATGTATCACTTATGAAAATTTGTGGACCTAACTGCCTTGGAGATATTGATTTGAGGGGTGATTGTCAATCTCGATACTGACACACAACAAAAAAACCCCAAAAACTACCCATCCTCCTTCCGCCTATCTTTAAACTAATGAAGAGAGAAGTTACACACTTTCTCTAACAGTAACCCCAATAAACAATGGCTCCTTCCCTCCACCCTGGCATAGAATGGATTAGGGATAGTGGATGTGGTGAGGTAAGGGTGGTCTTTTTTGGATCACCTGTATAACCCCATTCAGTTAGACCATGTGACATACATGGAAAATGAATCTACGCTGAGTTATGAAATCAACAACAAACAAAAATTAAGAGCTGTTAATGAAAATCAGGACATTCATATGGCATATTTAAAACATCATCATTCTAAGACAGAAATGACAATTCTGTTCGTGATTTGCTGCAGTGTTTAATTTGGTGACTAACATGCATTCCACAACCTCACAAATTGTAATGTCTACAGACATGTTTGGAAACATTACCTTTCCACAGAGTCAAAGTACAACCAAGATATTTTTCACTGTCCTCCTGCATTCAGGTCTTTATAATATTAGATAGTTAAAGAATGAAAGAGTTATTGATTTGCCTGTGAAACCGCAAGCGGTGAAAGAGGGAAGCGAATAAGATCTGGACAAATCAGTTACCGCTATAGATATATGTTTCTTTCTTTCTTTCCTTCTTTCTTTACTCTCTTCCCATCTTTCTTCTTTCTTACTTTTTTTCTTCCATTATTATGAATTTTGATTCATGCCATGTATTATCGAGAATATTGGCTACTTGCCTAAATAAAGCTTTGAACCTGAAGTTGAACTATAAAAACTTCTCACCTCCAACAAAAAGACTTTCCAGTTTTGAGTTCCTCCCCTCCACAGTCACTGTGTTATCAACAATTATGCCAGAAACCCATTTTTGTTATATTTTGCTAGCTATTCCAGTGATCATGCACAAATTGGTAGGACTCTTGCTAAACAAATTGTGCGTGCATAGATAAACAATTCAAAGTCATAACTGAAACAAGATCTCTCTCACAAAAAGTGTATACAAAACACAACATCTCCCTATAACAAAAACAAATGTATAAAACCAAAAGGACACAAGGGGGAAAAAATGCAATGGATTATACTTGAAACAGACCATATACCCTGGATTGTATTGTAACAAAGGAAAACAACTGACAGCAACCTTGATATTATGCGAATGACATAGTCTGTAAATGCAACATATGTATGCCTCACAAAGAGTTACATACTATCTCTATTTATATATAGTGCTGTATTCCACATAAACAAAGATTGGATAAAAACAGGATCATGTGCAGCCTTTTCATTGGCATGAAAAGCCATATTTTCTCAAAAAATTGTTACCTCCAAAATATTTTTAATTCGCAACACACACAGGTGTGTAAGCTATAAATATTCCCCCACAACACACTGTACATCTATGTATGGATTTGCTCTGTTCATTTAGCCAAACTACATTTTTAGTCTAAAACTGTTTCTGGCCAAGAGAAGTATAATGATAATTACCTATTTGCATATCAATTATACAGCATTTTTGTACTGGTGGAAAATGTTAAGCCTATGATCTTACACAGAAATTCTGATACTGTCGTGAGAACTAGCTCAAAATATTGTCCATGTAATGATATCTATTCTCTGGATTTTGATATAGTTTGTGGAATATGATAAAATACAACGAAACAGAGAAGACAACTGCATCACAGATGTGTGCAAACATCACACATGTCCGCAAACTGGAGTAGTGTTTTACAAGTAAAACTTAACAAAAACCGCCACACCTCACCACAGATATAATTACCCCCAAAAGAGAATCACTAGGCTGATTTATGCTCATGATGGTATGCACAGTAAGACAAAAACTCAGTTCGTAAAGACATTTTTTTATTCCTCTTGAAAATGTTGATAATTCTGACTTCAGGAGTGATCCTCTGATGATGATTAGCAATTGAAAATGACAAAGTACATGGGGTCTAAAATCTGAAGTCATATTAAATTGAAACCACAATATCTCTTTACTTTATACTTTTGCTAGTTAATCTAGTTTCACTTTCAATCTTCAGTAAGTTTAATTTATATGAGCTCATATCTTTCATATGTCAAGTCAAATATAGTGTGCCATACCTGACAGCTGCAAACACAATCATTCCTCACTGGCATCTAACCATACTATGTATGAAAAATAAAACTGATTTAGTTTATGTGACTGAAAGTCCGCTAGCTTACATGCATGTTAGTAATATTAGTCTAACCATAAGAAAACTTAAGCAAACCATACAGATATAAAAAAGATTTTATGTCGCTGAACACCTCAGCTGTTCCAGTTATTCATGCAAACGTGCCCCACATAAAAGGGCCTTATAAGGCTAACAAAAACATCCATTTCTGTGACCAAAGATAGTTTTTTTTTAAAAATCCCACCTTTCCTACTTGAATGACAAACCAAATGTGAGCCATGGGTATATTTGTACACTGAAGTAGTTCCTTATTGTTCTCATCCTTACATGTTGAATTTATGTGGACTGAATCTGACTAAATCAAATTGCTTTATGACCCCACATCCAAGGAGACTTTTTTTTGTGTGTGTAAAAGAAACGTCTGTGTGCATTTTCATAGAAGGCTTTGTCAAATCCTCAGATTTTGTTAACTGACAGAACCATTGTCTATAATGACAGTGATAAACAGAAACAAAGGGTAACTGTCATTTTGATATCTGCATTCAACTTCTGGAGAAGGGTTGTGCCTCTCTTTAACAAGATAGCCATAACCATTCATTATATCAAAATATCAAAAATGGATTAACATACCAACAACTCTTCAAAACAACTCCTGTGACTTCCTAATAGGCATCATACAGAGAATCAAGCTTCTTATCACATTATGAGTGATGAGCTTGTGTTTTCTTAAATCCTCCAACAGCTTTGCATGATGGAAAGATAATCTGGAATGATACGCTTGTAGCAGGAAATACTAAAGTCTGATACCACACTGTGTCCTGCCTTGCATAATAACAGTTCTCCAAGATATCTCTGAGTAAATTTGAGATAAACTTCCCTGACAAAATTTTAGCAACTGTTGCTTCATGGTGAAAAAAGCAGAGCATCACTCACACAGAGAAAGGAATTTTTCATCAGCTGCTTGCTATGAATTGCCATCTCCCTGAAAGAATTTCCAGAATCACTACTGTGGACCCTAAATTCAACACAGAAACCTATCACAGATTTAAGGGTTTTGATGGGCCGGTGCCACAGACATTCAAAGACCAAACAAATGGTAACAAAGAACCACCAGCCTGTCTTTATATAAGTATTTGTTGCAACAAGATCTAACAGACAGTCAAAGTATAACAAAGACAGAAATTTGATATGATAAATGACAGATATATGATATGATAAATGACAGGCATTTTGGTATGACAAATGACAGATGAAATCAAATCAATCTTGGTAGAATGCTTAGGGATTATGAGGGTTGGGAACAAAGAACAAAAAAAAAACACCCACAAAAAAAAACTGAGCAACTGCAGGAATAATCCAGCTGATAAGTGAGCACTTTTCATGAATATTATCTAACGATCTTGTGTTTAAAGACACCTTTGATGAAGGACCCTCATCATGAATGAAGCAAATACGGCATTCATGGAACATTCCGACTTACAAAGAGAAAGGCCATTTCTCCAGACAGTAGAGCATCAGTCTTGTTTCGGAGCCGACAGGAATGAGGTAGAAAAACACAAAATCACATGAGAAACTCCCTCCCTGGAGGTTAATTGTTTTGGCCTGAGATCTTTCACATTCATAACATATCAAACTCAACCACCCCCAACTAACCTACTGTCTCTTTATATCTATCCTGCCTTTGTTCTATGCTCTGAGACACCACACACAGATAGGATAGAAAATATGGATTCAAATATTTTAATTCTGTCTTGGAGGCACATAAAAAAAATATAAGGTAGACATTTATGGTTCATGCCCTCAGCATGGCCCAGCCCCATTAACTCATTCCATGCCAATCGACGATATATCGTCGATATACGTTGCCGTGGCGGCGCCAATCGACGATGTATCGTCGATATCAAAGTATTCTTTTGTTTCGCTACTACAGGTCTGGTTTGAAACTTTTTAGTACTCATAAGTAACGACAATTCTTCCTAAACTCCCGTTCATGAAATCGGAGTTAGTTTTGAGTTGATGGATGCGATTTTTCTTTATAGTAAGAAATAGTACTTTTAAAAAATAGTGGCCTGGCAAAAACGTGGAAAACATACTGGCATGGAATGAGTTAAAGCACTACAGATTCTAAAATCTATATTTTCCACTGAAATTAGTTTGTTCTGTCGCTCTGCACATCACAAAACCTCTATTCCAGATGGAACAACAGGAGGAATAACAGAAGGCCTTGAAAAGGACAAAATGAAAATCTAATTCTACTGGCCATCAATTTGTTATCCTAAACATGAAAAAAAAAATAAGTGTCTAAGTTTCACTATCTATACAGACAATTACTGAGCATGAGAATGAGAGATAATTGTAGATGTCAACTACTTGGGTAAGAGTTTGCTCTGCTGAACTCTGCATATTTCTGCTGTGGAGCAGCGTGGCCTAATGGTTACGGCGTTGGACTCAAGATCTAAAGGTCGTGAGTTCGATTCCCAACCACGGTCATGTTGTAAGTGCCTTGGGAAAGCATTTCATTCTCATTTTCCTCAGTCCACCCGTCTGTAAAATGGGTACCTGGCTTTAGGCAGTGGAAGATATTGTCAGAATGCTAGTGATTAGCGCCTATAAATGGCAGCGGCACTGTATGCTCCTCAGGGAGTCAAGAAAGTCCTAGAATGATCAGGCCTGCTGGGGTAATGACAGTGTGAAGTCACGTGAGCGGGCACTAGCCTGGATACGAGACTTATAAACCGCATTATTATTATTATTATTATATTTTGTCTGTGTTGCTGAAGAACATCATATTCCATACAAAGGAGGTTCAGGGCAAAAAGGGATATTGTTACTTTGTTACTGACAGGAAGAGACTTAAATTCCTCATAAATTTGATACATGCTTACGGTTTTGAGCATGCACATGAAACTGACTACTGACATCAAAAACCAGCAAAAAAAAATTCTGTACAAAAGAATTCCAAAACTTGCATGTGCCCTGATTTCTGGAATACGACGTTACACAACAGGAGAGATGTTTTACTGTACTATGATAAGAAATGGGGTCAACTTTTTCAATACAAGCACATAGAGTATGATCCATGGCCATTTGCATAATCCTTGCATGAACTTGCGCACTACCGTAACTACTGAAAACCCCCATAACATTAGCGATGTTTCCCATAGTTACCATTGCACAAATTAACGCAAGGATTAAACATGCATTGATGTGGTAAGTCTAGCCCTCAATCTCCATTCAACTGGACTTAATGTTTAACGTATTACCATCAGTTCACCTTTGGCCTCACCTTACATTTATAGTCTAACTTGCGGTCAACATTATGACAAGAGTGCCGTACGGGTCAACATGAGCGGGAGAATTATTATTACTACCATAATTACAGTATGAAGCATTCAAACAATATTTACATAAGGAATAAGATCCTTGCATAATTTACCCTTTAGTTTGTTTTGAGGCCTTTAATATTCTCTGCTTTAACACTTTTCATCTTCATGTCGCCAATCAACTTTGACATTTACCATACTCTTATTCCAGGCATTGCTGATCACTATTAACATCCCATAGCGAAACAGTGATATGCTGTTGAATATTTCTTCAGAAAGTGGGCACAAAACTGTATTTCCATGTCGGCCATGTAGAGGGAAAGTGTTAAAAACATTTCAGAACAGAAGACTATTAACTGAGTCTTTAATAGAACGCTGCCATATATGCATTTGCCATTTGTCAACAAGCCAAACAGCATCAATGCCAAGATATCAGGCAATTTAAAATTTTAACACAGTTTCTAAGTACAAATTCTAACTCAGAAAGAAAGACACTCTCAACCCATCTTCTTTCTCAAAGAGTTTAGATATCAAATCTGACACTGTCCTGAGAGCAACAGAAATAACAGACTCTGAGCTCAGTTTCCAACTAGTGTGATAGTTTAACAAAGCCAAATGCTTGCGGGGTATATTTTGGATACTGAAAATGCAGCAACAGTAATCGAGGGTCAGCTACACAGCTTTGTAAAATCAACCCTTCACTCTTTTTAAAAAAAGAAAACAAACAGCAACATACAACTCGCTGCCTAGCAGATTTACACATGACGCCGACTAGACAACCAATGGTAAACAACCAGTATCTACCTATTTATCATAAATCTGTGCTAAAGGAACTCCGGTTAATGTTAGGTTTCTTGGAAGCTTTGTTGCTATTGTTAGACATGATCTCATCTGGCATGGAATGGGTGCTGGTGGAACCTGCGTGCTGCGAGGAGTGCTCGGACAGCATCGGCTCTGAGGAGTTGCTAGGTAAAGTAGGTTCACCATTGTTCGGCAGGGCGGAGGAGGATGAGGATGCCAGTAAAGATGGAGATGACGATAGCGGGGTTTTAATTTTGGGCCCCTCTTGGAGGAGGGGACCTTCTGATTGGGCACGGGTGCCATGGGAAGGGTCTGAGGGGTTGGATTTGTTTGCCGAGGAGGGTTGCCGGATGGTGCTGCTAATGCTATTGACACTACTACTGACACTACTGCTGCTGCTAGATAAGCCTTTACCGTTAAATGCTACTGTGGATGGTATTGAGGAAGCTGCGGATGGTGATGATGGTAATGTAATTGTGGCTGCCGGGGGTGTTGTGAGGGTTGTGTAACTAACTTTAGACACCGAATCAGAATTTCCTGCCCCTGACCCGCCCCCAGATGTCTGTCTGGTGATGCCTGATTTCTTTGAAGAAAATACTAACGGAGATGGGGATACCCTGCCATGTTTCCCTTCAGCCTCCACCAGCCCTTCATCCCTATTGCCCTTCAGAGGCTGCATCTCGATAGTATCCACCACCACCTTCCCCCCTCCCCCTCCTCCTGAAGTCTTCACAGCCACATTAACCATATCAGCTGCATCCAGTGCTGTCCCTGCCTTCAGTGATGGCGTGTCGCTGTCTCGGCGTGCTGATTCTCTGTTCTTGTTCTTGTCCACCCCGAGCTTGCCCCCGATGTTCATCAGTTTAGCCTTCAAGCCTTTGGGAGCTGTGTGATCCTCCTCTTCTACTGTCGGCAGCCTCTGGTTTTCTTCATCCTCAACAATGTCAATGTCATCTGGTGATCAAAGATGATAAATGAGATAGACTTAAAAGTGGTGATCATTCTGTCATTTTACAGAAAAAAATCATATAATCTACATTAGGTTCAATTCACCTTTTGACACCTTTGTTCATTATCTAATGTTCTTTAGCTTTTCATCTAGGTTATTCTCTCTAAGTTATTACAATTTCTACAAAAATTTCAAGCCTATATGCCATTCACTAACTCATTAATGGGCAATATGAGGTACAACACAAAAGTTTTTTGTTTTGCCTGTAAAACTGATTTTGGCGCAAATGGGTTTTTCCATAAAATGGCACAGACTACAAGCTATGATGGGATTAAATACTACAATGAGCTGAAATATAACATGACACAATATTACTGTTCTCATATAAAACCAAAATTAAATTACTGTAGAGGTGCTTGCTTTTCTTCCTGAGGAGCTATTTTCTATAAAATGTATGAAACCAGTTTTTCGCAAAGATCAGAGTTTCAGGAACCTTGCACAATAATTTCCTTGAGTGTCTTTGAGGACAGAAGTCTAGAATAATCCGGAGTGATGGATCTTGACATTAAAATTTGCAAACTGGCAATCCTGCTTCACACTGATAGAAAAAACATACAATTACCTAGTCTATCTCTAATGTCCAAAACTATGAAGTAGTTGCTAGAAATAAATAATTTTTCTTTCCTTTGTGAGGCCACCATCCAAGTACAAACTATCAACTTTTAATGAGTCATTTAAAAAATTCTGAAACTAACGTTTTTTTCTTTCTTTTTTTGGTTTGTAAGAAGTTATTATTGCGATTTCAGCTCAATTCACGAAAATAAAATCCTCACGGGAAAATAAAAAAAAAGGTCACTTATACAGTGCTGATGTAATTTCATGCCTATGGGTAATTCTACATCAACATGTCAGACAAAAAAAAAATAAAATAAAATCGGGAAACCTTTCTGAAAGAAATATATTTTAACTATATTTAAACACAATTTCATTTTGCTCTTAGTTAAAAAAAAAAGGAATTAATTATTTTTATTGTCATAAAGCCAGGAAAAAAGATTAAAAGCAACCATATAATAACATCACAGTCGTTATAAGTGGCTACCTGACATGAAATGTTACAGACAAATGAAAAAAAATGACAAGCTTTGTTAATCTATGAAAAAGGGAAATTTTTCTGCACAATTACTACTTAACTTATCTAATCATCATCTAAAAACAATAAAACACTCTGTCCACTGCCTGTCTAATTAAGGAAATGTTTTCTAAAATTATTACAACAACTAAATGTCAATACTGAAATGACAAATAATAAGGTTTCATCTGAAATGACAGCGGTAATGTCAAAAGACACTGATAAACAATTAATGTCATCTTCTAAAGATTATCAGAAAATGACACAATAAATATCAGAATATACATATTTTTATGCTTTAATATGCAAGTGACAATTAAATGACAATACAATTTTCTGTCAAATGTCATTCAGAGGTGAAAAAATCATTCCCGCATCAATGTGACAGACTGCAAAGAGATGAGCTATTACTTGTCATCTAAATATGACATATAATTCAAAGCAATCACTTTCCCACTTACAAACTATGGATCTTTAAATGCTGAGACAGGCAGACAGGCACACTGTCAGATAATGAGATTAAGAAAGAAAAAGTCTGCTGTATACGAGAGACAGACAACAACTCAAGTGAACTAACAACTTATCACTATGCTTCAAAAACAGCTTGTCATTTTTTTTTACCTTTCTGAGAGAATGTAAAGAAAACATTTCATGGTAAAGAAAAATTTGTCCAAGTGTAGCTTTGCAATTGCATGTCTGGCTGGAAAATATTGGCGGATTTAAATATTTAAAATACTTCAACATGGGCCTTGATCTCTTAAACAATATGGCATCCCTATTACAAGATGGCATTAGTCTGATTTAACTCATTTTCTTCTTCTTCTTCTTCTTTTTCTTCTTCTTCTTCTTCTTCTTCTTCCTCTGCATTCAGCCTCCTATGCTCCAATTACAGTGTTAGTGTTGTCACCAACAGGAAATTTGCCATTTTCAAAACAAAATGATGACGCAATCCCTTGATGGTTAAAAAAGAAATTAAGGTTTGAGCCTGAAACTATTAGTGGTCCCTCTGATCCTAGTGCACACAAACACAGTGCATTTTTCATATCATAATCTCTTTTCCACATGCTATTTTGCAGCAAGGACTGTTGTTGAGGTATAGTCAAAATAGAATCTATCTTTTGAATCCTCTGTGTATCTAAAGCCCTCCCCTAACCGAGCAGAACTAAATACTCTTAAATGTGCTTATCGGCACTTGCATATTTACAAGCCAAAATTGATTATCAATAGCTTCTGTTGAGAACAAAGGGGTGGTTAACTCTTAAATGCACCTCAAATGTCTCGCAACCAAAGGACTTATGTTTATTTTTGAACTAAAATCACTTTATCTTCACAGCGGACAAGTCAATACTTATCTTCTGACTAAATATCCTGACAAAACTGGGAACGCCCTTAAATACAGTAACTGAAAATAGACAAGAATTTTGTAACTCCAAGAGCAATCTTCAAACAGAAAAAGCAGAGTTTTCTAAAAAGCAGCACTTATGGCAAAAGGAAGCCACAATGTCGCAAGATGTTAAACATGGCCTACTGAGAAGCACTCACCAGGTAATTTTTTGGCTTTGAACGAAGCGTTGGTGATTGTGTTCCGGAGAGCCTGGGCTGTCTTCTGGGCTCCGATGCTGACCTCATGATTCTCAAAGCGGAAGTTCCCACGATGATGGGAGTTGAGCATAGCGTTGGTGATCTGGCAAGGGAATGAAAAGCGAAACTTTTGGCCATTTGTTTTACAGATACTTCTTTGTAGTACTGGGAATTCCAGATGAGCAGGCCATAATTTCGAAAATGTGTGAGTCCATGAGTAAAACTTGATACAGTAAAATAGAGGCTTGGTACTAAAATACTCCAGTGTAAAAGTGAAAGTACATCAGATGCCATAAATAGCTAGTGTTAGGATAATAATAATAATAATAATGCGGGTTATAAGTCTCATATCCAGGCTAATGTCCGCTGATGCGACTTCACACTATTATTACCCCAGCAGGCCTGATCACTCTAGGACTTTCTTGACTCCCTGGGGAGCATACAGTGCCGCTGCCATTTATAGGCGCTGATCACTAGCATTCTGACAATATCTTACACTGCCTATAGCCAGGTACCCATTTTACAGACGGGTGGACTGAGGAAAATGTGAATGAAATGCTTTCCCAAGGCAATTACAACATGACCGTGGTTGGGAATCGAACTCAAGACCTTTAGATCTTGAGCCCAACGCCGGATGAGGATAAATAGGAAGAGATGGCCAATAGATGCAATGTAAAATGAAGAATAAAACAACTTTACAAAGGCTCTCATTCATAAAGTATAAAATCACAGATACTCTATGAATAATCTATATTTGGATCCTAAATCTACCTAAAGCTATTTGAGACCTTCCTTAACCTTACAAGCTACATCATCCAATACGATCAGTGATCCTGCCATCTCTCAAAAAGCTAGAGCCACACAAATGACCCTCCTCATGGATGCAATTTCCCTTAATTCTTAAAATTATTGTAAGAGCTTATTGGAAAAAAAAATCAGTAAAATAATTGGGTTTGTGAAACCTGACGGGATGGCCAGCTGGAAGAGCCATATATTGGCATAAATAAAGCAGCGATTCTCCTCAAGGCACTGACCAGTCAGTCACACCGTAAATCTTACCAGTAAAACATCAGAGTAAAGTTCATAGGCCGATCTGTTGTGAGCTGCTTCTACAGCTTTCATAGCCAGCTTGTTGTGACCATTAAACCTGGAAAAGATGTATCAGTTTCACGTGAGGTGTATCTCAACTGACAAGATAAATAATGGTGCTACTCTTCTTTAGCAACGTCACAACAATAATAGTGGTAAATGACACCGAACATGAAACACTAGCATTAAAACACAACAAAACAAATCAAACACCATGAGAACACTAACCAACAACCATAACTCAAACAGAAAGGTAATCTTGCATCACCAGCCTTACAATGTATGTCATTTGACTTCATCATCACAAACAAAATGATAACCATTACAACAAAACCATCAGAATCAGCAGCAGCAGCAACAAAATTACTACTTCTACCATCCCTACAGTACAGGTATTAATTACAGCAAAGATAATGAACAGCATCAACAGCACCATGACCTTCATCACTACCACAACCATCATTACTATCACCACCACCAGCAACAATGACTCACAAGTCAAAGTAAACTGTATCACCACTTCTAGACATCCTCCTTGACCATTGATACCGCAACATTCTACCAGCTGTGGCACGGCACCATCATAACACCACCACCACCCCCACCACTACCACCAACAAAAACAACAACAACAACAACAACAACAGCAACAACTTACATGGCAAAGTAAACCGCCACCATAAACTCTACGAGCAGGGAAGGATAAACAGCAATGCGAGGGTGTGGATGATGGGGTGAGTCTTGTGGCTTGGCAAAGCCTGTGCTGCTCAATCTGGCAATGACAAAAACATAAAAAAACTCATTTTGTCAGAAAACTACAGACATCCTCATCTAGACTATCACTCTCTAATTACCTTTCCAAACCTACAAATACAAATCTCTTTTCAATTGCAAAAGTTTCACCAACTTCTATGTGGTCCCCTTTCAAACCTGTCATCCTTTCTAACGAGAGAGTCTTCAAAGTTGTCTTTCCTTGTCGCACTCTGTCACCTTCTTATTGCTTTGCTCAGTTCAAAATATAAAAAAAAAAAAATAAAGCTGCCTCTATAAAATTCAAGAAGTTGTTAAGTCTGCTCAACACTGGAATTCGTTCCTATTATTTTCTCTTTGCTATGTTCAATAAATGTGTTATAGCCATTTTCTTCCTCTAGCTGTTCTCTCCTTTTCTTGTTCCTTTTTTTTTCTTTCCCAATTTCTCTTCACTGAAGACCCCTAATTTCATACAAATCCTGATACCTCTTTGCTCCATGTTGCATGTGTAGATGTTTCTAATGGCACACAGGCAATATGATTAACAAGCCTATGTCCATCTAACCAAGTAGTGAATGACCAAACAACCAAGCAATCTCTCTATCAACTTACTTGATAGCAGCCTTGCATAGGGCCTCCAAGGAGTGAGTGTGGTAACTGTCTATCTGACTATTGTACCGTTGCATCACATAGGACAAAATGCAAAACCTGCGGAAATATGTGCAATACAGGTCACATGCAGAGAGTCACATACTTCCACTGCCTAGATCAAGCTGCATATAAAATGACTAAGGCTTATTCTAATTTGTCAACTCCAACAAGGATCACTTCCAGTTGAAGCACATTGTAAATGTAAACAGTAGCGTGATTGCATCATCAAAGCTTGCTTCAGCATCAGCCAATGAAAGCCAATGTAACATACCATTATCAGCCAGTCATATTCCTCTCAAAATGGGAAAGTATAAAGCAGAAGTAATGGTTGGTGAAGTTGTGGTTTGTGATGCCCCAACGACCCTACATGCATGAAAAATGAGAGTTGTTTATTTTGCGTAAAAGTTCATGTTTTCTCGCTATCCAAGAACTATTCCGTTGGGATTTCCATATGAGTTTTAGTGTAATCTACTTAAACTTTGAATGTATACCACTCTAAAAAGAAGGATTAAGGTAGGGTCTTGGTTTAGTAACCACCCCATCCAAACAATCCCTCTTTGGCTACTTAGCAATTAGATGAAATGCGTGTGGAAATTCTTCCATCTTTCCTAAGGATTATATTTCCTCTCCTTTCCACAGTCATCATTTATCCACCCTTTCTTTTTCATCTCCCTACCAAGTCTTCTTTCTCCCATTTTTCCTCTGCTTTCTGCGGACTGGAAGTTGCTCACACTGTGAGCACTGCTTTGACAAATAAAATACAGTGAAGCCTACTCTGGCATCCATGTGCGCCACATGACCACTACTGCATTGTGACTATAATCACTCTTTGTCATTGTTTGAAGTGATGTATGTTACATGTGGCTTAATAATAAATATGAAAAACAAAGAGAAACTGAAGAAACCAGGTCTGGCGATTGCCATATTCAGCCTCAACTATTATTTTGTTCCTGGGCTTGGCCTTTCAATTATTTAATATTGTCGTTAAGATTTGTATCAACTGCTACTGACATTTATCTGCAAATGAGCTATCTTTCTTTTCTTTTTTATCCATTTCCACCTCTTTCACCTTTCCCCTTATTCCCTCTTTCTTTTTCATCTTTCTTCTCTCTCCTTCTTCTCCCCTCCACCTCCTTGTCCCTCACCTGTTCTGAGCATTGAACCTTTCATGTTGTGGATAAGGTCCGTTTCTCCATAAGGAATGTCCATGATTGAGCGAGCGCAGTGCATGCTCTGTCAATTGTTCGCTCACCCCGGGGATGCGTGACTGGAAACAAAACACACAAACATTTAAAACCCTAATTCCACTGTGCCGGAAAATGTCTGCAGTATGCATTTCTCATTGAAATATCTTCCAGCCAGTCCTTTCACAGTATGCATTTCTGTCTGATATATCTTCCAACCACTCAAAATAAGGCTTAAGTCACATTTTGGTTAAATCAAGTTCCTCTCAAAACATGAAATCTTAATGTGTGTATCTTTAATTTTTGAGAAAATTTTGGACTGGCATTATTCTGGCCTGACATGTATTTGTTTGAAGTATAATGAGGTCACCCCATGCAAAGGATGTTGTTCAGTTGAGCGTAGATATTGAATTATTAATTTATCAATATTTCATACACATAATGCTACAATGCTTCCTTGCCTCAGATGTACTTTGTTGTTGTTGTTTTTTTTGTTTGTAAATCAAGACTCATAATAAAATACAGATTAATAATATCATTTTAACACCGAATTCTCCCTGTCACCAAAATTCACAAGCCTATAGAAAAGAAAAGCAATGAAGTATTCCTGAGACAGGCATGCTTTGTAACTATGAAAGTATAAAATATTGACACGACTACAATAAACAAAAACACAAAAAAAACCACTTGGCATGTTTGAAATCATAAGGACAGATGTGCAGATAAAGATAAAACAAACATCCATCAGTGCAAATTTGAAGTTGATTTAACCAGCACTATAAAATCAATTGCACAAGCAACAAATATACTGATGAATTTCACATATTACAAAACTGCCACAATTTTCAAGACACACATCCAGGATTATGTTCCAGATTAAAATGACAGTGGATTAAAAGAACATATTGCTACCAATATGCACTGACTAAGAACTTTACAATTTGTCGGGGTTTTTTTGGTTTGTTTGTTTGTATGTTCGCTCATTTGCTTTATTCATTTAAAAGATTAAAAAGTGTAAATAAAGAGTTATATGAAATAAGGTGTGAGAACTCTTCGACAACATCTTCAACATCATGAACAACAGCACCAACAAAAACACAAAAGTAACAACACTGGTATCAGCAGCAACAACACCAGCCCC
>JAWQUT010000361.1:657435-670091 GCA_033807755.1 Ellobium chinense | reverse complement strand
AGAGAGAGAGAGAGAGAGAGAGAGAGAGAGAGAGAGGGACAGAGAGAGCAAACATAAAAGGAAACCTCGCCAACTCTTCCCACTGACCTAATTTTTGACGAATCGAAATTCCACTCATCGGTCAGAGCCTATTTTCCACCACCAAAGTCGTGAATCTGAAGTTTACCACACGCGTAACTACCCTGCCTCCATGAACCTATTCAGGGCGACAATTCAGGACGAAAGCAAACCATATTCTGAACGTAAAAAAAATCTGAACTTTCCTATCGTTATCAACAGTAGATCTCATAGTTTCGTTCTGAAATGCTGTCGCTGATGGTGTGGTTTGGAACCCAATCCTTGAAATTCACACACTGACAGATTCTTGACGACAATGAAGGCGAGAGGTCCTCAGAGAAAAAGGAACAATTTCCTGGCAGAACTTCCCTGGACCTTCATTAAGGGTGACCAACTCTGTGGCAAGTCCTTATGGACCACTAGAACAAGTACAGGACTTTGGCGTTAGATTAGACCACTGGACAGTCCTTCACGCTTTATTGCAACATCATGCCAGCGTGGAAAAAAATGTGACATTATGCAGAGAATGCTTTGAACAAAACTGAACTGAACTGTCAAAATACTTTCCCCCGGAGGACGGAGGGGCGGACAGACGGCTGTTTCAAAATATTGCAATTAAGCAAAAAAGTGCGCCTCAGCACACACAGAACTGAGTGCAGTTTAAAATGTGTACATTTACGTAGTTAGATTTCCAATCATCTCTCGTCTTTCTTGGACTAGAATAATCAAGTGAAATCAAAGGCAACATGGCTCAGAACATTATCACATTATCAGGGCTCTGTCACAACGCTCTATGCAACTGCCGCACAACACTTTCCTCGCCAGAGTTCAGGGAAAATATTTGGATTCATAAATTAAACTAACATTGGATAACCACTGAATCTTTCTTTCTTTCGTTCGTTCATTTTTCTTAATTTTTACTTTATTCATCAATTTCTATTTATTTTCTTTCTTTTGCTTTCCTTCTTTCTTTCGTCATCGTGTTCTACTTTCTTTCTTTCTTTCTTTCTTTTTTCTTCTTTTTTTTCCCCTCTTCACTGTGTGGTTTCAACTGTCTTGTTTTTCTTTCTACTTTCTTCCCTCATATTCCTTAGTTCTGTTCTGGACTTCATACTTTCCTTTCTCCCTCCTCTCTAGCCTCCTTTCTTCTCGAACGTTCCTTCTCTCTCTCTCTCTCTCTCTCTCTCTCTTACACAGACACACACACACACACACACACACACACACACACATATACACATACACACACACACCCCCACACACACACATTCAAACGACCCCACACTCCACTAGACTCCGTCAAAGACTCTTCTCTCAACTCTACCCAACAAAGTAACAGTGCGAGATATAATCACTAAGCCCCGGCTGGGTCTAAAACTCTGGACCTCCAGACTAGGCCGGGTCTAAACTGCGTTATTCTGAGACAACAGTTCCGAATGCAAACACGGCGTGTTTGTTGATCTAAGCCCCGTTCGCAATCACAACAGTCTTGTTCCTCATCAGCTGTCAGCGAGGACTATTAGCGCGCGAGCTGGTTAAATTGATCTTAAAATGCTTTCGGCGCAATTATCAAAACGTTTTAGTGGCCCTTAATAGCCTCATCACCATCATTTAGTTCACTGAGACTTCTCATACTCTCAGACGCAGATAGCTTCCAAACCAGTGGTCCTCACACTGCAGTCCGTTGACCCTACCGGGTCCACTCTTGAGTTTGTATATCTTAGAGTTTCTTATCGTCGTATAAGAGCCAGTTTCGTGTATCGTGGTTTTGGTAAATTTTACAGGAGGAACATAAAAACTGTCTAAAGTGCTTTCGTCATACGTGAGGTTAAAACCGAGTGTTGACATACGTGAAATTTTCTTTCGTTTATTGTGGCTAAATTTAGGCGCTAGACTGTATGGCACCGGGAATGGCACATGCAACTTGACATAAGCTTTCGATTAAAAATTTCCCGCCAAAATCATGATACGCGAATCTGGCTCTTATACGACGATATTTCAGTTAAGAACGATTCTTGGCTTAGCAATAATCCCTATTAATGCACACCCCCATCCCCCAGTAAAAGGATTGATAAGTTAAAAAAAAAATCAACCAACGAGACGTAACTTTTTTAAAAAGGTTGAGAACCGCTTCCCTGAACGATACTGAGCTCTGTTCGTCCATACATTTATTGTGGCGCTGGAAAGATATAAACGATCAAAGTGTTGTGGAAAAATTACTCCAGCGAGACCAATATGGACAGGCTTAAACGTTGTTATTTCCAAGCAACGTTCCCTAAATTTAGCAGCTACTTGGGGAAGAAATGAAAGAGACACTTTTGTGTCTAAAATTATGAAATGTCCACGGAGAGACGTCGAGAAAAGAGATATGATCCTAAACAACATGTCCCTCCCGTTTAAAAAAACTTGATTGAACTCAAACTGCTGATAATGAAAGACACACTTTTGCAGCACATTTTTAGATAGTAATAAAGAGGGTGTGGGTAACTTAATGCCCAATAGACAGTGTGGGTAACTGGATACCTAAATGACGGTGTGGGTGACTTATTATCCTCATGAGGGTGTGGGTGACTTATTATCCTCATGAGGCTGTGGATAACTTAACGTCCAAAAGAAAGTGTGGATAAATTCATTCCCAAACGAGGGTGTTAATAATTATATGCCCAAAAGATTCTGTGGGTATCTTATTGCCCAAAAGAGGGTGTAGGTACCCTGATGCCTGCAAGGGTGTGCGTATCTTAATGCCCAAAAGAGGATGTGGATAGCCCAGGAAGATTTTCAAATTTAGCCAATAACGAATGTTTGGAAAGGCTAAAAGAGGAAACGCTGAAAAAACAGTAAATTGTTCGGCGGTTAAACTGGCTATCACTGGTATCAGGGAAAACCTCAGACTAGACTGGCAATTAGCGTGATGGATGATACTATACACGGATAGCCACGAACACCGTTCCTGTTGATAAATGCATGTTCAAACAGACAACCACGGCCGTGGTCAAATTGACCAATGGGGTGTCATTTTACAATTAGCCGAGATAGATCGTCGATGCGCATGGTTCAAAAAAAAAAATACGAGTATTGATAGCAGAAAGCCATCCATAGCACGTGATCCTGACGTATTGACCAATGAGATGCCATGTTACACCATGCGCGATGCCGACATGCATTAACCCATGGGTTTTTCAAAATTTGGATTTTGGTAAAAGGAAGAATCTTTGTTTTTCTTCATTTTGATGTCTACGGTGGCGACAGTTCTTATCCTGTGCAAAAGAGTCCTAACAGAAGTCCTTGTGTGTTTCACACTAACTACTGAATTGCAAGCAGAAAGAAGAACAGAGCACAAAGATACAGAAAATCATAGATACATTGAAAACTGCCACAATGCCAAAAGGAGAAGCAACCCGGTTCCATTACAACTAAGATCTTCCAAAATTGAAAACTGTCTTACATTTTTAAAAGAAAAGAAAAAAAAAGAAAAGAAAAGCAGCATCCCTTGCCAGGTTCATGAACTGATCACAAAGATTTCTCAACGTCCAAATCTAGAGGGAAAAAAAAAAGACTGTGCCAGTCCAGTTTGATTACTGGCAACTAATTTCAAATTTCTCACATACGTATTTATGGAGGGAGGGTGGGTCTTGTTAAGTCCTCAAACTCCATTAACCTAGAATAGAAAGGTGACACAGATTCGACTCACTCTGGCATGCATAATTTTGTTTCGGTTTTGTTTTTTTTTTCTTCTCAAGTCAGCCCGTGCGCTGGACATGAAACCCTAAGACATAATATATCGTGTTGTTTGCTCCCAACTGTACAACTTATCGGGTTTCTCTTCTCTGTCGGTTCTGAGTTTGAAGTTGCCGTGGCTGTGCGTGAGAAAAATGGGGCAGAAAAGAAGAAAAAAGAAAAGAAAGACAATTAAGGAGGGAAAAGTGAGAGAGAGAGGACGGGTCCAGAAAGGGATGACTGAGGCACAGAAGGAAGAAAAGAAACAGAAAGAAAGCAAGCAGAAATACATAGACGACTCAAGGCAGAAAAGTAGAGAGAGAGAGAGAGAGAGAGAGAGAGAGAGAGAGAGAGAGAGAGAGAGAGAACGAGAGAAAAAAAGAGAGAGAGATAAGACAGATGACAGAAAAAAAAATAAGAAAGGCAGGAAAGAAATAACAATGAGACTGGCCAATTACTGTCTTTATGTCTTATTTACACCTGCAAAGACACAATGTAATAATGCTCACGCACGCACATACATACACACACAAACACACCACACACACACACACACACACACACACACACACACACACAGCAGCAGCAGCAGCTCGGACACTGGAGGAAAATGGCTGTTAATAACTGTGATGAAGACATCAAGAACACCACACCAACCAGGACACAGGAACTGACGCCAGGGTCAAAAGTGGTGTCTCCTTAATACAACGACTCTAAAAATCGATGGCCGGTGGTCTATCGACTCCAACAAGCTCTTCCTTCCAGCTTCTATCCTAGAGACTGTGTTTCCGTGTCTTCCACCGCGAAATCAATCTTGCCACTGACCATTAGACACAAACAAGCCTAATTTCATACACACAGGAAGGAGAGATCACGCCTCAAGATGGGGGGACTCGGGCTTTCGGGAATGCCAAGGATGGCTTTTTTTCAAGAGTTATTTAAGCAGACCCCCAAAAAAAGTGTGTGTGTGTGTGTGTGTGTNTGTGTGTGTGTGTGTGTGTGTGTGTGTGTGTGTGTGTGTGTGTGTGTGTGTGTGTGTGTGTGTGTGTGTGTGTGTGTGAGAGAGAGAGAGAGAGAGAGAGATATGGAGAGAAGGAGAAGGAAAGACGAGGGAGGGGGTCGAGGACAAGGGTGGAGGTGGACATAAGGAACGGAACAACCCAAGATGCCATTCGCCAATGTGACTTCAAGTGAAAGGTTTTGAAGAACAATGAGGAGGCAGAGTGGTCATGTGGCTTTGTGAGTCGTTCTCATAAACTGAAGACTGTAAGGTCTTGGGTTTGTGGATTCAACTCCCAGGCCGGGCAGTTAACGGTGTGGTGGTATCCTTCGGAAAGTCATCTCATTCCAATTTCCCCATTCGACTCAGGTGTAAAGAAGTACCTGGCTTTAGAGCTGGGCATGACGAGAACGCTGCACTGCGGCGACTAGCAATGACTTCGTTATGGATTTCATTTGTGGTCTTATATTTATATAACTACGAATATTGTTTTCTGTTTATTTATATTATGAATGATATATATATATATNTGTTACGTAAAATTCATAGTTTACCCCTGTAACGGCTCTGTACAATCAGACACGTAGCTCTTTCCATGAGGAAGTTCAGCTCATGTCATTGTTAGTTCTTGTACGTTCAAACAACGCAAAATCTAACATAAGCACATGCAATGAAGGTAACTTATAAACTGTAAACAGGTGAATATAGGTTAGCAAGTACCTGGATAGTGATATTTAATCCTCATGGCGTTGACAGATGGACACGGTATCCAGCGATGAGTCTTAAATTACAAGCCAGCACCATCATGGGTCTTTAAATTCACCCACTGGGGAAACTGTTCCTCATTGTCATACAGTATCTTATATATATATATATATATATATATATATATATATATATATATATATATAAGATACTGTATGACAATGAGGAACAGTTTCCCCAGTGGGTGAATTTAAAGACCCATGATGGTGCTGGCTTGTAATTTAAGACTCATCGCTGGATACCGTGTCCATCTGTCAACGCCATGAGGATTAAATATCACTATCCAGGTACTTGCTAACCTATATTCACCTGTTTACAGTTTATAAGTTACCTTCATTGCATGTGCTTATGTTAGATTTTGCGTTGTTTGAACGTACAAGAACTAACAATGACATGAGCTGAACTTCCTCATGGAAAGAGCTACGTGTCTGATTGTACAGAGCCGTTACAGGGGTAAACTATGAATTTTACGTAACAACCGAGGTCTTATTCCACCAGTCTCCTTATATAAGAAAAACTCATTTACAACAATAACATAGACGCCAGGGGTTGAAAATGGGTTGGGGCCGGGGGCGAAAATAGAGATGTCTTTTTCTGTGTATCCGAAGACGTGTAACTTGTGACGTAAGAACAAAGAAGATCGTGCCTGACTAACTAAACAACGGACATCAACAGTCGGACTACTGAGTTATCTACATCACACTACCAATTTCTCTGTTACTAATATGTATCCCCGTTCATTGCCTTAAAGGTATGAAGATGCCAACAGCACCTGGCAAGTTTAAACACAATCCCTATTAAATCAGAAAACTGGCCATGGGGAGGGGGGGAAAGGGGTTGGATTTGAATTTCAAAGGCTTAGATAGGTGCAAATACATCTGCAGAATCAGAATAGGTAAGGTTTAGCTACTCAGGTATAAACTTTTTGGTTGTTGCTAGGTGGATAAGGTTATCCTGTTTACTGAGTGAAAAGGCCTAAAATATTAGGTAACCTGCTTCGCTGCCAAAGTTCTCAAAATTTATTTGGTTTAGGGCATATTTTTTCTTCGTGTCAAAATTTGGAGGAAGAGCTAAACGGCATGTTTGGAAAATGTTTTGGCATGGGACCCCTGGATAAGTTAATGAGAGGTGTAAAATCTTCTATAGCCATCAGTTTAATAAAACATTGGCATCTTCATACCTAAAGAGATATACGACACCTTGAGAGGAGAGGGTATAGAGGTCAAAAACTCCCAAATGAATTCCTCCGAACAGGTAACTACAGACGGGCCCGTGCGGGCAAATCCCAGATCGATCAAGTGTCTCTTTTTCCACCAGTAAATTCGCATCCGCGTTTTTAAGGTGCGCAGACTGCAGAGCCCCAGGAACACTTTTAATGACCTGTCGTCACAAAGAGCCGGCACTTGTCATCAATACTAATTCATTGCGAGAACAAAAGACATCACCAATTACCTAGAAAGGTCCGTACGGTGGCGAACAGTTGAGCGCTGGGCCCAAATTAAAATGGAACAGACCTCTGGGAGATGAGCGCTTTTAATTGATGAAGGACGGATGGAGTCAGGTGCGTGGAAAGCCAGCATGTGCCCCTGGGTAAGCACACCTGCTAATTCCCACCCCAACTCTTTTAACAGCGAAATTTGTTGATACCTTTTATTGGTAGTTCGCCAAATGGAAACGTTTCGCAGCAAATATGCAGAGAATTGTTAAAAAAAAAAAGTACTGCTTTATAGCTTCGTCCGTTCAACAGAGNATGACCTGTCGTCACAAAGAGCCGGCACTCGTCATCAATACTAATTCATTGCGAGAACAACAGACATCACCAATTACCTAGAAAGGTCCGCACGGTGGCGAACAGTTGAGCGCTGGGCCCAAATTAAAATGGAACAGACCTCTGGGAGATGAGCGCTTTTAATTGATGAAGGACGGATGGAGTCAGGTGCGTGGAAACCCAGCATGTGCCCCTGGGCAAGCACACCTGGTAATTCCCACCCCAACTCTTTTAACAGCGAAATTAGTTGATACCTTTTATTGGTAGTTCGTCAAATCGAAACGTTTCGCAGCAAATGTGCAGAGAATTGTTAAAAAAAAAGTAATGCATTATAGCTTCGTCCATTCAACAGAAAATCATTCAGGCGCCCATGGACTTGCAGATAAACGAATTGACAACGCAGACACGTTGGTGATGTCACCTGAATGGGCAAATAAAAAAAAATCAGTCCGACTCCAGCTCGATGGAACCACGGTATGTAGCATCCCACCCCAGTTCCTCCCGTCCCCTTTCCCTTCGATCCCTTTCGTCTGCGGTCCTGGGGGGGACAGCTCGATCTATCGCCAGTTTTAATCGGTTTTCTGTTTCAACCGGCATGCCATCATTAGACCCGGTGCTTTCAACAGAGCCGATGGATGATGCCGCTCTTGTGTTAGAGGGTGCGACAAACCTTTCCGACACGATTCAATGACTTCATGGCGTGATGAAGCCTCGGGGAAAAACCAGGAAGGGGAGAAAGAAAAAAAAAAACGAACCGATATTTTAATGGAGAAGCGTGTTAACTTTCGATCATAGTGATCGTATTAAGAACCAGGTCAGATTCTGTGACGCGGCTGGCACCACAACGGGACAAGAGACACAGTCTTATAATAATATATTCACTGAACCTCATTGAAATATCTAGCGCTATCTCGAACTGGCTTCGTTGACTACTTATCATAACAATATTATTGCAAATTACAAGAAAAAATGGTAGATTTGAAGTATCCACATCGTTTTGGCTTTGTTTTTGTTTTTTCAAATACGTTGGCCTCTAATAATACGTGGACCATTTCTGTAAGCGACGTTCCAAACAGCCTCGTGTAGCGAAATCAGCAACGTAACTGGTGGCTAGTTCACACTGGCATGTTCGCGCAGGGCATAATTATGAGGCAAAAAAGGTAGACTATTGCAGATTTTGAACACTTAGGCAGGAACGTTTTTGCTTCGGTCTGGAAATTTGGTTGCTCTCCAACATAGAACAACGGTGGAGAAGGGTCTCGGCGTCTTTAAAATCTTGCCAATATGAAGCCATCAACATCGCTCATAATATTTTTTTCTAGAAACAACTGCACAGTGTAGATCTAGAAAGAAAAAAAAATTCGATTCATTTGACTTAATACTGGGCATGAGATGTGTGCAGAGGTCAACATGAATAGACCCCATGACAACAGAAGAGAGGCCAAAGAATTCCGCTGAAGCACACTTTCATATGTATGTCGTCTGTGGTAACTTTAAAAGTCGTATTCCACATCTTTGAAGTCACGAGAAAAACAAAATCATTTGCAGCCTTTTCACTGCATGAAAGCCATGATTCAAAACCTAATAAATCTCACGTAGACCACATCAAGTTTTTGAGTCTATATGATTCTGGTTTCTGTCATCTGAACAAAGTAATACAAAACACTGTAACTGATCTAATTTTTGAAATACGACATTATTCTCAACATGGGCAGTATATAGTGTTATACTGTAAATCAATATATTTTATTTCTTTGCCGTCCCCAGATCCGCACATAATCTCTGCAGGCCAGTCGGTTGTAGACTTCAGAGCAAAGTGGATCTCTCACTCTCAGAGAGAAAGTTTGAGCAAGAAAAAGAAACGGGTAAGCTAGGGGAGACAGCAGAGGGCAGGCGCAGCACGACAGACAAGTAATGCTGGCCTGTCCGTCTCCAGGTTTATTTATTTCATTTTTCTAAATAAAAATTCTGCTTTTCTCAATCTCTCTTGCTGTGCTTTTTGCGAATATTATGTGAGAGAAAGCGAATGAGGACAGATAGAAGGGGAGAGGGAGAGACAGAGAGAGAGCGGCGGGGAAGGAACGGAAGAGAAGATCGATCTTAGACTGAAGCCTTCTCAAGGTTCAACTGAGGTCTCGTCAAAGAGAACCGTCTTTGATGACATCGCTATGCCCTGCCATTCTGTCAGAGGATTAGTCAAAGAGAAGTCCAAGTAGCTATACAACTCTATACGTCAATGTTACGGCCTATAAACGGGCCTAAATAATATGGAACTGATAGCGACACACTTGGAGGACTATAATATAATATAGTGACATAAAATACTTAGTGACGTCACTGATTCCGGCTGCTGATCTGTTCCAGATGAAAATAAGTGAGTTCTGCCTGTGACATCCTATGAAGCATATCCAGGGTCGTGTATATTTTAGGGACCTAGAACCGCATCCATACAACCCCCCCCCTCCCCAAAAAAAAACATATGAGAATGACGAAACTGGCATGAGGCAAATCACCAACTGAATGTAATTACAAACACAATATTTCAACTTTGTAACTGCTTTGCCTTGCTTAGAAAATAAAACCTAGATCTACACTTTTACCTCCACAGCTTACAGCAGTTCATGTATTTTCATAAAGAATTTATCAAATCATAGGATAAAGACGGCGTTCACAGCAGGCATATGTATAAATTAAAAACTAATGTGTTACTGAGATGCCTTCCAGGTTATAAATCAACGACGGAATTATCTTCACGTTAGATTAATTAATTTTTACGTACTCTTAAATACTACTCCTATTCTACTAGACCTCGTGCTTTTAGCAATCGAGCGATCTACCAATTAAAGAAATTTGGACAGGGTGAAAAAAAAAATATAATACTTCAGCATCACATTTTTGCCATTTTATTCGCAACTCGTATGTGGAATTGTCTTTCCTTGCTACCAAAAATACCATCTCCTTTTGCACTGGTCTGCCCTTCCCCAAGATTCCACCACCACCAGAAAATCCNTATAACAATTGTTCAAAAATAGTCCCTAGACATCTTCAATCGGAAACGTTTCCGAACACAAAGATTTCAAAGGACCGATACGCCCTAGATTTGAAGATTTCTGTTCAATACGAGTGAGTGAGTGAGTGAGTGAGTGAGTGAGTGAGTGAGTGAGTGAGTGGGTGAGTGGGTGAGTGAGTACGTACGTACGTAAATATGCCCGTGCGCACGCGACTGAGTGAGTAAACATGTTGATTCAGAGAACGTTACACATCAGCTTTGAACGAGTATGCAAACACACATTCACGTTCATGTGCAACACTGTGAGCATATTCGTGACCAACAAGCTTACTCAGGGATCTGAAGTATTCAAGTATCCATGCATCGCGTGTACGTGCGCCGGCAAGTTCGTCTGTGTGTAACTAAGCGTTAAGCTGTAATAATAGGCTTTGGCGCGCGCGCGCTTTGTTCCTTTTTATTCGTGCTCACATAGGGGAAAAGTGAAGGAGAAAGGGGCGAGATTACTCAGGGAAATCAGGGTAGGCTGAAATGCGTTTTATTGAATTTTCGGTTAGGGAACTATAGAGAGATGTGAGCTGAACATGGGAGGGGAGGGGGGGCGGTGGAATGGATGATGGAGAAAGGTGATGAAAGAGCGGGGGAGCTAGAAGAGAGAGAGAGAGGGGGGAGGGAAAGAAGTGGTGCAGACAAACAGATGAGGAGATGGAGAGAGGGACAGATACAAGAGACGGAGAGTGCAAGAGAGAGGGAGAGAGAAACGGTGGTATTAGACGGACAGCTTAGATTAAGGAGCAATGGGGAATGAGAGAGAAACGGAAAAGAAGAGAGGGAGACAGAGACAGAGTTATCTAAACTGAAGAATGGAAGGAATGAGAGATTTGGGGAAGGGGGAAGAGGGAATAAGAGGAAGCAGTAAGACTCTGTAAGTCTTGTCATATCTAAGGGTGAAAATCAACAACAAATAAAACCCCCCACAATACACAAGTAAAAGTATGTGCATCATCTCTTATTTTCACACGTAAATCGCATAACAGACAAGACAGGAGGGGAGGAGAGAGAGGGAGAAAGAGGAAAGACACTCGTTGTCCGTTCTGTTTCCTCTATATCAACTTCGTATACTTTCTAGAGTTTTGTTTTTGACAATGAACTTAGTCTTTCATTTTCCATTTCATTCTGATGACAAAATTTACATTTACCCAGTTTACATACATCTCTCCTGAAACATTCAAAAACGTTTATTACAAAATTCAAACCTTTTCGTATTAAGCATATTATTTCATTATAGCCATAATATCATTAACCTATACTAACTATCATTTTAGGACTTTGAAAGTGGTTTGGAATAGCGCGTAGCGCTCGTTTCATACATAGTGTCTTCATAACAAAGCGTGTTCAGATACGAATGTTAACCTCTAAATATTTCTTCAGAAAAAATCTGTAAAAATTAATTGAGAGTGTTACTGATGATGATGTTGATAACGAAGACGACAGAAGTAATGAAACAGCTGCCTCATTATACTGGATTGATGATGATCGTCATGTGACTATAGAGCCGACCTGTTGCTGGTGGTGGTATTCCTGCTGCCAGTGCTGTCCCCGCTGCTGCTTACATAAAACATGGTCATCCCATCTCCGAGTTTATCACTCAAGTCTCCACCCAGTCATAAACTCAACCAATCAGCGGCTCGTGCAGTCACAAAACCAACCAATCAAATCAGTGGTACAACTGCTGATACCTTTTCACCAATACCTAAGCAATCGACCACTGACGGATTGGCTGGTCGAATACTAGTCTCTGCTGACGTCATTTCCGCTCCAGCGACGTCCTCTTGCTGCTGGTGTCGCTGCTAACAGTGCTGGTGATGGTGGTGGTGGTGGTGGTGGTGGTGGCGTGCCCGTTGCTGCGGCAAACCTGATGTCGTAATCTTAGTACCTCAACATATTGAATACATCTGGTTAATGTCATCCGTTCTTAGGTGCTTTCATTTATCATGTGATACTGACACACTACGTGGTGGGAGCGGTAGTTATCATGGGGGTAGCGATGACGATGGTGATGATGATGATGGTGGTGATAGTTGTGATTGTGGTGGTGATGATGATGGTGAAAATGGTGTTGCTAGCGACAGTGAAAATGATATTGGTAGTGGTGGAAATACAAATGGTGCATAGCGATGTTGACGATGGTGTTGGCTGGCTGGCTGGTTAAACGGATGGTTGGTTGGTTGGTTGGTTGGTTGGTTGGTTGGTTGGTTGGTTGGATGGTTGGTTGGTTGGGGGCATTTATAGTCGCACAGAGCGATTGCACTGTTTGGAGCTTTCAAAACACCCCCCCCCCC
>JAWQUT010000361.1:644621-655226 GCA_033807755.1 Ellobium chinense | reverse complement strand
CCACTCCCAAACCAACTCCAGCCCTTTCCTAGACACATCATACACGCTATTCTTCAGCATATACCCACCTTCCATTTCCCCATCAGTCATGTTCCTCTTAATCCTGAACATTCCCTCCCTTGCTCTTTTTCTTCTGCTTTAAAACGTATACTTTTTGCTTTCACACCCCTCTCCAGCGTGTGCTTGGCCAAAACCTGAGGCCTGTATAATGTGACGGAATATTTGCTCACAAAGTAGGGATGACATAAGACAGACAGACGCACTTCGAATCGGTTAATGCTACGGTTTTTTGTTTGTTTTGTTGTTTTGGTTTTTTTTTGAGCCAATGACAGATGGAGCGAGTGACCTTCATTTACTTCTTGTCTCATGGGGTACACTTGACTGTCATGGAGTCGTACGCAGATCTCTCTCTCTCTCTCTCTCTCTCTCTCTCTCTCTCTCTCTCTCTCTCTCTCTCATATGATGTCCAGCTTCTGATCCTTCTGTCCTAGCCCCTGTATGGTCACCCCCCTCCCCTCCACCCCGGACCGCTTCGAAAAAAATAAAATCTCCCAAAAGCTAACAAATCAACTCGCATGCTTCATAATCATGAAATTTAAAGACAGGTATACAGGCGGACAACACAAGATATATTTTATTCTGAGCACCCCAAATATTAATGTAAAAACTGAAGCCAGACCAATACACTGGCGATATCGATAACAGTAATCAGCTCGCCCTCTCCTGAATGAGGACACATAGTGATCTCTGAACTCTGGGCACTAGACATGAAGTCAGTACATATGACTGTGGACACCATGAGAATAAATACAGTGGGTGGGTGGATGGATGGATGGATGGATGGGTGGGTGGGTGCGTGCGTGCGGGCGCGTGGCAGTGTATGTAAATGTGCACAAATACGACTTAGGGATAATATAATAATAATAATAATAATAATAATAATAATAAAGAGAATTTTTATAGCGCCTCATCCCCGGAAAGCTCAAGGCGCTTTACATCGCATACATTTCTTTTAAACACCAGCCATATTACAACCATGCACATACACACTCGCATATACTTATTGTCTAATATAGACATACATTTCAAAAATATTCTTGATACAGCAAGCAATCCAAGTACGGACTGCAGTTGCTACTCTGACAAATACTTTACAAACAGATGTGTTTTTAACTGGCATTTGAGCGATTCAAAACTGGCAGAATTTCTAATATTTTCTGGCAGTGAATTCCAAATAAGAGGCCCAGAATAACAGACGGCCCTATCACCATACTTCCTTAAATTAGATCGAGGTACAGATAGAGGTATTGATAATATACGAAACCAGAAAAGGAGTATTGAGGAGGAATAAAAGAATTCAACCTAGCGTGCGTGCACTATTGAACGAGAAAGGAAAAAGGAAAATGAAAGCAAGAGAGGACACTCTGCACTAAAGAAGCCCCCCAGAGACTAGACTAGACAGCATTTATCTCGCTTACAATGTGCACAGACAGCTCTGTGAGGAGAACATGAAAAACTGGGACCACGTAACGAAACAAAACAAATCTCCAGAAGGGACACAACCATGGTCTGACGTCAAAAACAAATGCCATCCCATGCAACCTCACAACGAAACTGTTTAGTGGCGGTCGCATTTGTCGATTAGCCAAAGTGATCACAATCTCACTGAGATCTTCACCGACTGAGGAACGTTCATTTTTTTTCAGAATAAAATAATCTGTCTTAGACGAATTTCTCTGATCTGAAAGAATCATGTCAACAGGAACCCTTAATCAGCACTCAAAAGCTATAGCTGTTTCTAAGAAAGGCTGAAATGGCCAGAACTGCAAAGGTTTAGTGATTTTTTTTTGTGTGGCGTTTATTGATCATTCATTATCGTGCAACTCACAACTGAATTGGTTAATCCCACGCATGGCTTAATATTACACCACTTGCACGTTCTGCACACTATTAAAAATGCTTTTCTCGTAACCACATTTCCGGTCACAACCGATCTTCGAGCTTTGGGGATTATTAGGACTAGGAGACAGCCTTTGTCTGTTCTGTATATTTTTTAAAACTTCTGTAGACCACACATAGATGCTAACAAAACAGAAGGTAACAAATAAGAAAGGCACAGCCTTATTATGCGGAAAGAAAAGAGGAACATGGCAAATTGAGACCATGCAGAAATGAGAAACAAAACGGAAGTTCGAAAAACGACATAGGCTATGTGGACAAAGACCACAAAAAAAAAATAACAACCCAGGTTTTTTGGATTTTTTAGGGGAAGGGGAGTGGGGGCAGGGGTGCTATGGAAGGTTTAGATCTGTCATGAGAGGGTTTTTTTTAAGAGTACGTCATGTAACAAGATGGCAAAATCGAAGGGTGATAGAGGATGTGAATGGAGAACAACAGGAGGGACATGTGACGAGGAAGACACGGGATAGAGGGAAGGAAGGATAAGAGAAGAAAGGCGGATAATGGAAGGGAGAAGGGAAGGGGGAGAAGTGAGGGAGGTATGCTAGAAGAGACTTAGATCTGTCACCCGAGGTAAGAATACTGAGGAATCAATGATTCCTTTGAATGATTCCTGAGAGGTTTATGAAATGTAAGAAGAGGGGCAGGATGGATGGAGACAGCAGGAAGAGAGAAAGAGAGGGAGGGAAGAAGGAATATGAGGAGGAATGATAAGGAGAAAGAAAAGACTGAAAAGAGGAAGTAAAATAAGGGAAGGGGAGATGAGAGGGACAGAATTGGGGAGAGAAAGAAAAGGACTAAAGATGGTGTAGATAGATAAAGGGTGGATGAAAAGAACGCACAGCACGATGAAAGAAAGAAATAAAATAACAGATATGCAGCGGAAGTTGAAAAAAACAACAAAAAGATGATGAGACAGAAAGAGAACGAGAACCGACAATCATTCGGAGAATTCATAAAAAGATGTGAAAGAAATTAGGGGAATTATAGTGGGAAGAAGCAAAGGAAGAGAGTAAGAAAGAGAGAGAGAGAATGAGAGAGAGAGAGGGAGAGAGAGAGAAGGGTAGTTCAAAGAAACTTACAGAGGGAAGAAGCAAAGGAAGAGAGTAAGAGAGAGAGAGAGAGAGAGATAGAGAGAGAGAGAGAGAGAGAGAGAGAGAGANAGAGAACGAGAACCGACAATCATTCGGAGAATTCATAAAAAGATGTGAAAGAAATTAGGGGAATTATAGAGGGAAGAAGCAAAGGAAGAGAGTAAGAAAGAGAGAGAGAGAATGAGAGAGAGAGAGGGAGAGAGAGAGAAGGGTAGTTCAAAGAAACTTACAGAGGGAAGAAGCAAAGGAAGAGAGTAAGAAAGAGAGAGAGAGAGAGAGAGAGAGAATGAGAGAGAGAGAGAGAGAAGGGTAGCTCAAAACTCCTCGCTGGAACTGTGCTCATCTGGCAGAAAACCGCGTCCAAATTAACGACATTCTCATCAGGAGTAACAACAAACACTGACTATCAATAACAAATTCAAAACAAAACGCAAGCACAAATGGTAGAATTATTCATCACGAGCCTCATCTGAATTGTTCCGTTGCCAAGGCTCTGACTATATAATCTTATCGCATCCAGGGTGAAAGCAACGGAACAAAAAATGTGATCGAACACAGCAAAGTCCTTACATTCACGACTCACTGGAAATTTAAAAGGAATTTTGATTAGCTATTGACCTTCTGTATAGTGATTACAATTTTTTTTTTTTACTGTGGAAAATTGTTGCTGTTAAGTGGAAGTTGCAATTATCCGGATTCCGATCAAACTGAGATCATTGTATGGACTTGACGACTAAAATCATGGCACAAAAACAAATCTGATAAAAGGTATGTTTCTGATTGGGATACACTGACTTGAGCTTTGAGAGTATGGCGATCGTTTGTTCTAAATGAGCTTCAAGAAATACATGTATTATACTTAACTAGTCGAAGCACCCGCAAATTTGCGGGGATACTGGGATATTGTGTGAAACAAACGATCAAACTACATCTGCAACATTTACAGTACAATGCTCCTCTTTCATTACATTCACTCTGATAATCGACTCTGCGTCGTAGATAGTCTCGACCGGGCATCTTAAAGAAAGCTGTCAAAACTCAGTTGCATATTTGGGGACCGGAAGTGAATATTTCATGGCGGACCGCAAAAACCAATGACGTATACGCATTTAAAATACCGAACTCGGAGCCGTAGTATACGTAACAAAGCAAAATACGCAGTTAAAAAAAAAATACTTACGAACTGTTTGAACCCTCGAAAGTAACAAAAGAAACACCCTCGGAGCAAAAGAAAGGTGTATGCAAATTTTTAGTTCGATTGGCGCACATAGTCGAGATAATATGGCTTCTACAAATTTCTCGTGGTTTTGTTTTTTTTTAACACAATTCAAATCAACTCAATTCAATTCTGTTTATTAGCTCTGGCAGAGTTCTGCACTAGAGCAATGCAAACAAATACAAAAATACATTTCAAAATGGTGAACACTGAGGGCACATACTAACATATTTACAAGATGACTAATGTTCACACATTCATTAGATAAGGTATCGGCCGTGTGGCAAATAGTGCATAGGTGACATTGATTTAAAAAAAGCTTTTGTATCCAAGTTCAGAGAACCTTGATCAAGAGCTATGATATCTCTAAACCGTAATGACAAATTCGAAAGCATCATCTAATACACAACACTATTATAGTAAACGCCGCTTAATCACCACTCCCTAAGCACACTGAAAACGTTGCAATTGAACGGAATTGCTATTATGCAGTGACTCTTAATATAGACGGATCTATTTAACATTTATTTGTATGGAAAATGTTACAATTATTATTATCCAGATCATGATTAAGCAAGGTAGACAGAGCGTACATCCGCACTGTCTACCTTGCTTAATCATGATCTGGATAATCTCTCGAGCATAGAATCCCAGGACTTACTCCATAACCTGGAACTGGCGAGGTTTTTGTCTTCGTGAAAATGTGGGTTCTACTATCGTACATGACACCATGGGTCGTGAAATATCATCGAAAGTGGTACGATATCAGAGACGTCTTCATGCACGCTGAAGATCTTACATGAGGGCTACTCATCTGAGAGTGGTTGTTGTTGTTTTTTTTTTTTTAATATCCTCATAATCACAGACAAGCAATCGATCCACATCAGTAACCGGCGTCATGTTCCATAATTCCATTGTGCTTTTTCATTTTAATCCCCTCATATTTTTTTACGGTAACTTCTTCTCCGCACAAAATGAATTTCATTTTTGTTTTTTGTGGGTTTTTTTTTAATTTTCAAATCATGTTTGTAGAACTTCCTTATTTCTTCAGCCCGATGATGCCACCAGCTGTGCTTAAAGCATGTCCCTGATACTCAGTGTGGACCGGATGTGCGTTTTCGTCAGCTTCAGCTTGTGCAAACGAACTGGGTGCGTTCATTGTGATGACTCAGGTTCTAATTTTGGGCTCATTTCGATTTGGGGAGGGGGGAGGAGAGGGAGGGGATAATGGCCCCCTGTTAAGTTTTCAACAAAAAGGGGGGGGGAGGGAAGGAGGGAAATATGGATCTCTTCAGCTCTCAAAAGAAGACTGTATGCCACAAATGATCTGAGTTCGTCAAACAGGTTGGAGCGAGAGTGCATCATTAAGAGGACAATTCAAATCGAATGTGAGCTCATTATTTCGAACTCCTAGAATAGATAGACGTGTACTCGTGCGCCAGGGCAATCGAAGCTTTCAAAATCACCAGACACCATTCTCAGACATTATGCATCCATGGTCTCCCGCCCATCGCAAGCCACAACTCCAACAATCATTACTTCCGCTTTCTGTTTTTTCCATTGTCACAGGCTCATGAGTGAATGATGTGATTTGTTTCTCTTTCAGTGGCTGATGCATCTTTTACTGTCGGAACGAGATTTGATGATGTATTTATACAGTACTACATTTACATTTTACCTACACCAGAGGTGAGCCTCCTCGGAGTTAACTAATTCAGTACGGTATCATCGTCAGGGGCCTACGTCGCTCTTTCTGTCTGTATATCAGGGGCCTACGTCGCTCTTTCTGTCTGTATATCGGGGCCTACGTCGCTCTTTCTGTCTGTATATCAGGGGCCTACGTCACTCTTTCTGTCTGTATATCAGGGGCCTACGTCGCTCTTTCTGTCTGTATATCAGGGGCCTACATCACTCTTTCTGTCTGTATATCTTCTTACAGTCTCATAGACGTCCAACAACCACATTCCCCCTCTCTTGCGTCGTTCACATCCACACTACGCCTCTGGAAGAGATACAGAGGTGGATACACCCCGACTGTCGGCGAAAAATTCTCACCCTCTTGCACCAATCGCGTCCCTACTTCGTCCCTGGAGGGTTGGTTTGAGGTTGGGGTTGCCCCATACGCAGTTCAGAAGGGTGACTGATTTCAGCATCGGATCTCCAAAAGTTCAGAAAGAGCACGCAGTTGTATTAGCAGAAACGCCCCTGTTATCAAATTCCGTTTTATTTCTCTGGCTAGCGCGTTGTCATGAAATCAGCCTAAATCTTTATCAAGCGAGCTCCAGCCACAAAATGATGATTTAAAAAAACAACACCGCTGTCTCCACTCCAGTAACAGAGCAATGTTGTTGCTATCATTGCCCCATAAAAACATATCGGCCGGTTATCGGTGCTCGCAATGATCGATACGGCAACATATCGATCAGGCCTGGTACAAATCAATCAAGATTGGATATTTCATTTCCTGGTAATTTTCATCAGGGTGGCCATCCTGAAACATTGGCCAAGGAGGGGAGGGGGGCGGGGGGAGAGGAGGAGATTTTTTTATTCTTTATAAATTATTTTACGGCTTACATGGACCCGAGAAAAGGAAACAGACAGCAGAGATGGATTTAGATACAGAGGAAGGCGATTTTATTTTCTTCTAGGGCAAAAAGGGGGAGAATTGGAGAGCTCAAAAAACTGATGCGTGTATTCGACAGATACAAGCTTGCACATGTGCAGACTGACACGCTGATCGATAAACTGATAGAGACAGATTAAAAGAAAGAATAGGAGAGGAAGAAAGGGAAAGGCAGAGCATGGTGGACTTCGTTTCGTATCAGGATTTCTGTATGTTTCTCTTTGTCTCTTTCTGTCTTTTAGGCATACCCTTTACGTTTCTCTTTTGTTCTCCTCCAGTCTTTCCCTCTCACTTTATCCATTCTGTTGTCGAGTCGTGTTCTTTCTTTCTCGTATTCCCGCTATTTTCTTCTATTCATCCTCCATTTTTGCCTTTTTGCCTCGCTCAAAAATTCTGCTTATGAGTGATTCCTTTCTCTCTTTCTTCCTTCAGCGAGGAATAAATACTTCATCCCTTCTCCTTCTCTCTCTCTCTCTCTCTCTCTCTCTCTCTCTCTCTCTCTCTCTCTCTCAAACACACACATATTCACAGAATGCCCTTCCCGTATCTTTCTCTTTCTCTCTCTCTCTCTCTCTCACACACACACACACACACACACACACACACACACACACACACACACACACAAAGCCTCCTTTGTTCACAAAGAACAGTGTCTCCGTACCTCCCCATCCACAGGAGTATTCCTTTTATTAATTATGAAACAGCGACTGCCACCTGCGTTCAGTCAAGGCGAACAAAGTCAACCACTCCATCCACCCTCTCCCTCTTCCTCACCTTTGGAGTAACCACTCCCCCCTTTTCTTTGTCTTGTAACCAAAACCGCAATTTATGAGACAAGTACAGCCGAACCCCTCCACAACAAAAGTTCCCTCTTAAAGTCATCCTTAATTTTCTTCATATAGGGAAATTATTTGTGGTGTGCTTCAATTCAAAGTCTCCGGACACAGCAAGCACTCTAGGGCACTGTAATGTCGCACTATAATCAGTCAACACCTTTATAGTACTTCGAGTGTTTAAGGCAGCCAGTGCTATTTGATCTTATATATACAGATGGTCGTCACGTGAATACTGTCTATTTGACCTTACACAGGAGATCTCCACTGACCTGGTAGTTGACTGTGTGTATTTAATGATCAAACATACTTTTGCGATTTTTTTTTTTGTTTTCCAAAGAAGCTAAGTACTGCAACTAGACACCAGACATGAAACAAAAAATATGGGCGCCCCTGGGAACAATATCTGAAGAGGGAATAATTCATGACTTACACTTGATGAAATCGAAAGTATCGTAAGGATCGGACATACTGACGGAGCTGGACGCATCCAAATTATCGGAATATCTAAAGAATATCGAAAGTATCGATAATATCAGAGGTATCACAAGTATCGAGTGTATCAAAACCAATTTCAATTCTCTCCGATTTTCAGTACCATTATCATTCCCGTTTTCGGTCTCTCAGTTGCAAAGTCTAGTGGTATCAGAAGGTATCGAAATCGAATTCTACCCTCTTCAGATCCTCAAACCCAAATTGATTTCCTGTATTCCCAGGGCAAAGCCTTTAAGTAAAATAAGTATGAAGTGTGGAAGTATCGAATTCCTACCGGCACTGACGATCAGAATCGATACATATATATATGAGTATTGCGATATTTAAAAACTGAGGTATCGGCCCACCACAATGTTCTTAACGCTAGCCCCTGCTTCCTGTTTTGTTCGTTGTTTTTTTTTAAATCACGAATTTTAACATCAATTTGAAAATATAGGCTGGTTCCTTCAAGGACATGAGATTTTCCTGTTGTCTACTGTAAACTCAAACGAAGACACTGCTGGTGCTCTTAATAGTACAAAATCTTTCGTTTAATCGCAACGCGCTCATATTTACTCTGTCGAGAACGGACTGCACACCAATGCGCACTCACTCGTGACAAAATAAGGGGTCAGTGCTTCTGGTGCCATTGTATGCTGGCCTGGTGCTCACTTTAATTAATTACTGCCAGAACCAAACCACGGCTAGGCAAGTCAGAGGAGAGAGAAAGAGAAAGAAAGAGAGAGAGAGAGAAAGAGAGAGAGAGAGTGAGAGAGAGAGAGAAGTGACCGGTAGCCAAGTCCAATCGATGAGCGGCAAAATGAAATAGCTGATGCTGTCATCACGAGTATTGCTAATGAGTACTGCTCGCCCTAGCCGTGGGAAGCTTTTTGCCGCTTCCCATAAAACTTGCTCGGTGTCTTTGTGGTTAATATTAATGGTACTTTCCCCTTAGTCGCACCTTTTGCCTTATTGCAAACTACCATTTTCGTCCGCTCTTAAATTAATGAAAAAAAAAACCCACTGGGAAAAAGTATAGAAATGCATTGAGACCATTAAAACTTTGCCATTTGTCTAGGAGCTGCAGTAGCCACTCTTGGTGACATGTTCTGTGCCCAGTGAAGGCTGATAAGTGCGAGTATGAGTGTGTAATGTCTGTGCAAAAAATTTTTGTTTTTTAAAAAAAGGGGGGGAGGGAGAGGAGGCGGGGCAATGGTTTCAAGTAAACTTTTTTTTTTTTNTAACTTTTTTTTTTTTTTTTTGGAGAGTAAAGTGAGAAAGGTATAGTTCCATATAATCTCTTTTTTTTTCTTTCCCCCACCTTTAGACATAGTAGGAATCTCACTCATCCTTCCTCATCTCTTTCCTCTCTTTCTCACTCACTCACTCACTCACTCACTCACTCACTCACTCACTCACTCACTCACTCACTCACTCACTCACTCACTCACTCGCTCACTCATTCACTCACTCATTCTCAAACACACACAGCACGCGGTCTAGCATCGACTTAGTGGCCTCGAGCTTCTTCATGGTGTACATCTAAGCTAATCCGGGTTCTTCCTCTGCCTTCCTGGTCTCCATCCCCTCTCTTGGCGTGTGTCTGTTCACCCTAGTCCCTCCTGGCCATCCTGACTTTTTACTCGCCTCCATGCTCTGTTCGTCTCTTCCACACATATCGATCGGGATGAGTGTTAGTGTTAGGCCACAGGGAGCGCTTTTGGCGACGGTGGTCATGATGATGGTGGTGGTGGTGGTGGTAAATGTGGTGGTGATGTAATGATGAGAATGGGTGGTGGTGGTGATGATGGTTGAGGTGGTGAGAGGTAGTAGTGGTGGGGGTTGGGGTACGGGGTAATAATACTGGTGGTAGTGGTGGTGATTATACTAATAGTGAGGGTGATGATCATGGTGGTGGTGATGGTGATTATACTAATAGTGAGGGTGATGATCATGGTGGTAGTGGTGGTGATTACACTAATAGTGAAGGTGATAATCATGGTGGTAGTGGTGGTGATTATACTAATAGTGAGGGTGATGATCATGGTGGTAGTGTGGTGGTAATAGTGGTGATGGTAGTGGTGGTGATATTAATGATGACAGTGACGGTCATAGTAGTAGTGTGGCAGTAGTTGTGGTAGTAGTGGTGGTGGTGATAGTAGTAGTGGTGGTAGTGGTGGTGGTAGTAGTACAGAAGTAGTAATGAACAGTGGGCAGAGGTGGTAGTAGTAGTAGTGGTGACGGTGATAACTACGGTCCTGATGGTTGCAATAGTGTCGCTTTTGTTGATGGTGGTTGTGGTATCAGTCGTTGCAGTTTCCTTCAGTTTCACACACACACACACACACACACACACACACACACACACACACACACACACACACACACACACACACACACACA
>JAWQUT010000361.1:630805-643214 GCA_033807755.1 Ellobium chinense | reverse complement strand
AAGGGGCGGGGGAAATAAACGACGATAAAGGATGACACTGTCAAGGGCGAGCAATAATGTTGCTAGAGTACTGGCTCTTCGACTACACTAAAATATGATCTGATTATATAGGATAGTTTGCGAATATTCGCCATATTCGAATATCAAGGCATACTTTTGTATTTTTCAATTTTCAGCCACTAAAATATGATCTGATTATATAGGATAGTTTGCGAATATTCGCCATATTCGAATATCAAGGCATACTTTTGTATTTTTCAATTTTCAGCGTTTCTCCTCTGTTTGACTGCGGCTTCTATGTATGTTGTTGTACAGTCAATGATTTTCAAATATTCCTTGAATCGATTATCAACAAAAGTTCATGCAGAAAAAAAACATGTCTCTATTTATTTGAGAAAGAGGGAAGCGCATCTTAGGCTTTGTTTTACCGGTAAATTCTCCTTGCTGACCGAAAATATCATAGAGTTGTCCGCCCTTACATACTCACCGGAAGTAGAGTACGACAGGGAACTAATCATTTTTCAATGGATTTACTCTTCAACGTACTCGGTTTATCCCTACTGCATAAAAATGATCTTATCTCTATTCTCCTCTTTACTAATGACTTTGTGCGCAGATATTTAGACTTTAAATCACACTACAGAAATTTTTAACATTAACAGCTTCAGTGACACTCGAATTTGGTCGCGTCTGATAATGCTGTATCTAAAATTTCAGCAAAGCGTTGGCAGTGATCCTCACGTTAATTGCAAGCCTGATATAGCAACAATTTCCAGGAAAAGCAGATAATACTGTGCACATCGAGAACAAAGAGAACCGATTCGCAATTCGCGTCTTTGCTTTAATTGCAACGTTCTTCTAACTCCCCGAGGGACCACAATTAAACCGAATCGGCTGTATTCGCATGAAGTATGCGCATGTATTTGTCCCATGAATGCTTCTGTCCGAATCCGCCCACCCCTAACAGCCATGTGCAAGGTGAGAGTCTGGCGACAGGGTATGGACGAGCCAACCAGACAATGGTGTCGTGCAACGACAAAAACACCGTATACCCGTAATTTGGTTTGAGCATCTTACGCTGTTTTGTCGTTTCAGGACAGACTGGGTCCTGGCCTGCCCTGACGCACCCGGTGTAGCGGAAGTCTTTAGAAACGGTGGACAATGGCGGAAAAAAAAAAACTAGGTCACTCATAACGGTTGCTTTGGACCAGGTTTCCTCTGTCTGTTGTGTATTCTATAATTTCGTCTTCCCATTGACAGAAACGACAGCAGGCAGAATTTCACAGAACAGAAATGGAGCATGAAAGAATGAATCAATGAATGAAGGAAAGAAAGAAACGGACGGACGGAAAGTAACAATGAATGGACGGACAGATAGATGAAAGTGCGAACTGAGAATAACGGATGCACAAACTTTCGACACATCCACAGGAGCCCCAAGACCCCAACTTCTAAGTACTTCCACATACTTTCTGAAAAAATCTTTGGTTCCAACACAATGCCTCAATTTTTGTGTACATCAAATTTGCTTCATGATCTCGAAATTCTATCTAACCGTCGATTTCTGACTGATCACGTGAAAATCAAATGCGTAGGATAGTATAAGTACTGTATTATCCCACCCCCTCCCCTTCCCAGAGGAATACGATGGAAGGAGAATAGAGTGACAAGGGAAAGGGAGAGGGAGAGAGAGAGAGGAGAGAGGAGAGAGAGAGAGAGAGAAGAGAAAGAGAAAGAGAGAGAGAGAGGAAAGACGGAGAGAGAGAGAGAGAGGAAAGAGGGGGGCAAAGTTAGAGAGCAAGATGACTACAAAGAGAAAGCATTTTCAAATAAACGGAAGAGTCGCTACAGAATGACTGATCAAACATTCGCCTCCATTTGTGTACTCGAAAATCAATGAGCATTAACTTTTGAATCGAGCAGGTTGCTTCCCATCCCTTGGGCTTTTTATTTCCCCTCTTCTTTCTCTCTTTATGTCGAGGAAAGTCATCGCGCGCAAGCATTTGTATTGGCGACTGTTTCTACATTTGGCGTTGTCGATGGTGCATCGAATGGACAAGTGATCCATGTTATTACCAAAAAAACGCATAAAATTCACTTCGGACGCCTTCGCTGAACCCAGAGCATAACTGATCCATGTCAGGGTGAAGTGGAAGCCCCAAATGGAAACGCTTGTGCTTGTGAAAGCTGATGTTTGTTAAAGACTTCACCACTGCTGGCTGCTGATGCCGTCATATTTACTGAGACAAAGACTGTGGCAGGAAGTACAGGTCACAGCCTTTCGGGAGCATGAAGAATGGTGGAGGCAATTAACCAGTTTACTCTTCCATAGAAAGTCCACTATGTTATCTCAACATTCATGTAATTAAGCGGACTCGGCTAATGTACACTTGAAATGAGTAGTTGTTACTGTTACGGTGACAAGACTTCATCTACATTGTCTTGAGAAACAAGGTGGTGGCCGCAGACTGAAGATATTCTGCGCGCATGTGCCTGGGAACGGATGTAGCTTTTGTGAGGGGGTAAGGGGGGAATGGTCATGCTGAAGAAATACATAGCAGGGCCTCACGTATTCGAATCGCAGGGCAACCGAAATTCACTTCGCTTAATGACAACCTGTTCCACATTATCAAATGCTTTATCTTTACACCGCTGTCACTGGATAATCGCAACTACTTTTAAACACACACCTTTTGCTATTTTTTTTTTTTTTTTGTTCATGTTCCCGAGGAACTATGATTGAATGAAGTTGATAACATCTTGAATTTCAATTTGCCAGATCTCTGTTTAAACACAGCTCTTCGAGAGCCCGTAAAAAAAAGTTGCGGTTATCTGTGTGGACTTTTGTAAAGAAGTATGTTGCCATTAAGCGAAAGTTGCGACAAACTGGATTGAGATATTACGGAATCGACTTTAGATAACAGAGGATTCGCGGCCACACCATTACAACGAGTATGTGAGTTTTCTCTCGTCCTAACTTTTCGAGATCGTGAGGTCATACTGTACTCGCTCTCAACGCATGCTTCGACGACAGATGTAAGGACGAGGACGCTGAGTTTTTCTGAAGAGATGCCACAAGTTTCCTAAAATTGGCCGAGGGTTTCCTAAATTGCATCAGGGACGCCCACTCCAGGAATCAATATGAATGGCCCCCGGTAATTTCCTCAACGGTTTTCAAAAGGCTTTTAGAATAAGACCAGAGGTTTTTTCAATGCGTGAGATTAAAATTAGGGCAAACTGGGCCTAGAGATAGTTAGAGGGGCGGGGGTGGTAAGGGTCGCAATGTGAACGAGAGAGAGAGAGAAGTAAAGAGAGCATGACAGTGTGGAGAGAGAAAGAGAGAGGAGGTATGAGAGAGAGAGTGAGAGACGGAGTAGTTACGGCGCTTTGCGTTGTCTGTAACACAAAACAGAGACCCATACACGCTACACGCCATACTTTGTTGCTCTGCACTGATCAGGCGTTCACAGTCACAAAGTGAATGTAAATCGGAAACAGAATAGAAGAAGTGAGAGTCGGATGGGGATAAAGATGGGCGAGGCGCGGTACTACTGATGTGGTAATAATCAGTGGGTGGGGGCGTGGGAGGGGCAAAAAAATAAAGGGGATGTCTCTTACATCTTGACTGATGCCTTTGTTTCAATGGCCACCAGGGTTAACTCCCTGTGTCGATAAGCAATAGGGCTACGGCTAGATCTAGTAGTAGTATGAGGTGCATTCGGAACAAAGGAGAACTGGATGGACAGACAAAAAATAATGTATACAGACATCCATGTAAAATAATTATCAACTAATAAGTGCAGTGCGACAGTCTGCAACGCTATGACAAAGGAAAAAGTATTGTAAGCAAAAAAAAAAAAACCCATTCTGATCATATAAAATGTTAAAATCCATCAGGCGGTTTATTATAACGGCGCGTTATAATAAAGCATTTACATTCGGACAATATTTTTGGAGATTTTTAATTGTAAAATGTACTAACCTCTTATCCCAACGGTCTTGAAACGTCTGTGCAAGGACGAGCATCACCATGGCTTGTGAAGAGAGTTAAGAGTTGTTGGCCCTCCTTCTCTTGGCCCAATGAACGACCTTGCTGGCCTTGTCTGGTGTCTTGCAGACGTCACGCCAGCAGATGAACAATGTGGGAAAACGCTACACACAATGATGCCCAGTCTTGTTGGTCCGACGCAGGAGAAGATATTCTTTAAAAGCTCAACTTTTGTACGAATCTGATACACGGTTGAGAAAAATGACTGCCGGCGACCAAAAAAAAAAAAAAACAATACCTCAAAACCTCAACTTCAGATTCCAGACACAAAATAGTTGTCTAGTCATGAAAGAGATTCAACGCAAATGTTCTTAAATGTTCTGGGGACCTCTCATAGGCCAGTAAAGCTAGCAGTATCTCAGACTGGATTGTGTGGAAAAGGGTGACCCGCATCTGGTAGGATCTAGACGTCCTTTGGGGCAGGGAAAACAATGTGTTCACTTAAATGTCGAGACACCTGGATACCGATACTTGGATCAACCGATGAAAGTCTCAACAAAAGTCGTGCGGAGAAACTGAAAGTCTTCCAAAACCAACAAGTTGCTGTAGTTCGTCAGGGGAAGGCAGAAAGATGTTCTCAACATCACATCCTCCAACGGATATATGCGTCCGAATAACTTAATGCCACAAAATCAGAAACGTACATGCCAGTAGTGTTACTGCAAGAGATCAAATTCTCACTGTGTCCAAATTCTCACTATGTTCAAATATTCTTGTCTTGAGATCACCAAAAAAAACGATTGCCTAGATGCAATTTATCAGATCTCCGTGAGAAGTTACATAAACTTTACAACACTAAGAAATCTTGAATCAATGCGCTGAATGAACCAAAGTTCTGTCTTCTAAAGGAAATGGACGACGTGGGTGACATTTAGAACAAAACCACATCAGTTCTGTAGCAAGCTCGCTTCAGATTCTTGCAAGCTTCAAAAGTTCTGTCGTATGCTTTCTTTAGAAGCGATTTCTGTTGTAGCAAAATATCTTGAGCCACAGTGTTGTTACATGGTCCAAAGGTTGTGTCTGGTTTCATCCAAAACGACTTTTGTGACTGCACAAATATCTTGAGTCAAACTCTTGTTGCAAGGTCTAAAACTTCCGTTGTGTGTCCTTCACAAAGAGCAACTTCTGCGACTGCCATATATCTTGGGTTTCATCGCTGGCAGTTCCAGAAAGAAAAGTTCCATCATGTGTCTTCCACAGCAGCGACTGTCCTAGACTGGCGACCGCAGCTGGCATGCACATGTATTTTATTCCCAGGCGCGGCAACGCTCTCCCCTTCCTTTATAGACCACACCCTAAAAATCAGTAAACTGCCTCCGAGCCGAACTGCGAGAGGCGACCGGCGAGCGGGTGCTGCGGCCGTGCGACCAATGGCAGGTCCCGGAAGTGAGGACGACTATTGGATCACTCACAGCACTGCCTATTGCCGATGAACTATCACAAAACAAAAAAAAAACCACGGGGGAGAAGACAGTCACCGAGAGGAGAATCTCCTTTTATTTATTTCTCGCTTGTTTGTAGACCACGTTCCCATTTGTCGTGGGCCTGTTCATAGTGCTACAGAGGGTCTCCCAAGATATGGCCGCCCTGTCACTGTCTACACTCCCTCTCGCGCATATTGTTTTATACTGCTCACCAGGGCTCGACGCCCGCGCACATGGACGGACGTACTGCCGCACACACACTCATACACGCACGCACGCACGCACACGAGCGACGACAGCCTGCCCCATCCATGCCAGTGGCATAAGTCAATATTGGGGGAGGACCAGACTAGTCACGAATGAAGAGACTGGAACCGGATTGTATAGGGGGTCTGGAGTTGGAGGGGGGTGAGNAGGGGGGGGGGAGAAGAGAGAAAGACGACCAAATGCAAATGAAGAGGACAGGCTGATGACAACGGGGAAGAGACAGAAAGACAAACACAGGATTAAAAACAGTGCCACTGTCAGCAAACTGTATCGAACAAGACTTAGCAAAACATGGAGAGTTGGAATCGAATACACCATGACAATGCCTTTCGCTCAAAATCAGACATTACACTTCATTGTTTTCCCCTCTCCCCAATCCGGAAAGAAACCAAACAAAAAAAAATTTCTTAAAACCATTCCTTGTCCACAAATCCACAAGGCTCGTGACAAGCAAAGGGACTAAGATTCTCGCCCTTCACCTACAGCTACAAACAGCCATAGTGAAGACAGAATGAAATCATTGTGCGGAGCTCTGTCTGACGTATAGCTACAGCCACAATATCTTGGAAATACTCCACAGTACATGGGCAAAATCGCTGATTTATTTCTTGGTATCATGAACATCATATTATCAGCGCTTATACTGAAGGCAACAGAATAATAAACAACAATAATAATGACAACAACAACAACAACAAAGAATATCACCGCTACCTTGGTCTTTATCACCATAACCTATGTTACGTAAATTGCCATTCCGTACAAAATCCCCTATGAGTGAGTGTCGTCACGATGTGTTGGTGTGTCTAGATTTACTAACCATCAGTAATAATGTTTGATAACAGTATGTCTGATGGTTCACTGTTAGTAAACGATGTAGCAGCATGATAGAACGGTTATATCGCGGGGATGGGTATCAAAGACATCCAAAGAAACCAGGATGACACCAGGCAAAAGAAAAATGGATAGAGGAACATGGCGCATGCCAGTTTACAGAAGACCACAAGAAAGGGTTGTAGGGTCAAATAATTAACTACACTGCATGTATACTCATCAGAGGGGTAAGAGGGACAACCCAATCATTGATGAACTATGAGAGGAGAGAAGAGAAGACAGGAAAGGAGAAGAGAAGAGAACAGAAGAGGGAGGGGAAAGAATAAGACAGGAGAGACAAGAGAAAGAGATAGGGAGAGACAGAATGAAAATATAAGATCAAACGAAAACACACACCAAAAAAAACCGTGAGCTAGCAGACAAAGGCCAAAGGGAGTAAAAGAAAGATGACATCGTGTCATATGCCAAAACAATAAACTACATCCTTAGCACAAACATCAATACCACACGACAAGTAGCAGAAAAAAGAAAAAAAAACAACACCGTAACCACTGACTCTACTATTGTCAAATCGATTTCCACGCCAACCATCAACCGGTTACCCGGCAGGCCAGGTACAGCCGCGATTGCCTCCCCTTGTCAACCCTCTTCTCAACATGGGACACGGTCTGGGTATTTTCCCCGCCCCGATAGCCCGACCAATCAGTGTGGCCCTGTCACGGCGGCATGGGTTACCATGGCGACCTGCCAACAAACCCCGCTGTTGTGGAATTAAATGCATGCTCAGGTGANTTTTTTGGGGGGGGGGGGGGGGGGGGGAAGAGGGGAATGATCGAGCGGAGATTTGCTGGGCAATGACTTAAAAGAGTCTATCAAACAGACAGATACGGCTGGTTAAATTGAGTTACTCTTTCCTCTCTCTCTCTCTCTCTCTCTCTCTCTCTCATCCATCTATCCATCCATCCATCCATCCATCCATCTATCTATCTATCTATCTATCTATCTATCTATCTATCTATCTATCTATCTATCTAGTTTATCTTATCTATCTGATGAGTAAAATTAAATATTATGATTCTATCCAGATTTAACACAAAACTTATGCAAAACACATAATGAATTTATTTTTAACAATGGCCGACGTTTCGTTTCTGAAAACTTTATCAATACAATCCATCTATCTGATAATGATAAGGTATGCCATTAAACTTAAAAAGAAGGCCAGGGGTCGAAATAATGGTATCGGCGATAGGAGCCCACTGTTTCTGAAGCTTTCACCCTTTTTTTTTTTCATCAATTTTCCTGATGATAATGGAAATATAAATTTGAGATGATATCGAAGTTAATGACCTCCTAACAACTTGATAACGATCCTGACGACGATGAAAGAAAGGACACCGCTGTCTGATGATGATGATGATGATGATGATAATGATGATGATGATAATTACGATGGCAACATTTACATTCATCACCATTCTCACCAAGTCAGCAACGTGCTGAGGGCAAAACTGAGAGCTTGCGCATTAACGATGGGATCTCTTATCATAGTAAGAATTACATTAATGCATCGGTGCCGAATGCATCCTTAGGTAGTAGTGTTCAACATTCAAAGTTAATGTAGTTCTTACTGTGGTAAGAGATCCTATCATTAATGCACATTCTGTCGACTGTTGATGACGACCTCGGGCATTCAGGTTTGTTTTTGGTGTATTTTGTTGGGGTTTTTTTTTCTGTCTGTGTGACATCAAATATAACATCAACGAAGGAAACATCTACATTATTACCGAAGGACGTGACCACAGCCGATATACCATCAATGCCATCTTTAACAACATCAACAACGTAACCAGAAACAATACTAGCTTCGACATCATCACAAAAGAGATACGGTTCTTGCAAAGTAACAGACCAATACAATTCAGTAAAATCTACAACGTTTAAGCGGAAAGTCGCCGAACCATAGGGAGTGTTGCGGTTAAGTGCAGGGGCGACATTATTGGTGCTCTTTGCTGTGCACTTTTGCATTTACAGAATAAATTCATTTGTGTTTTAAGCAAAATATCGTGTTCCAAAAAGTAGTTAATAAGAAAGTTCGGTGTCATTTTCTTTGAAAAAAAAAAATCACCGTTTCCGCTGAGAGTATCCCAAGGTCATATTCGAACGATAGGGTTAGATATTTCCTGCACAGTCCAAAAGATCCACCTTATTAAAGGGAAAAAAAAAACAAACAAAAACTAAGCCACGTACGTTTTCCTTCCGCTTAACTATTTCTGCGAAAAAAACACATCGCTGGAATGTCCGCATTTTCATTCTCTGCACGCCGCCATTACTCGTACAGCATGACGTCATGAAGCGAGAAAAGCTAGCAGATGATTGATGCAGACGAATGCGCAAACTGTCTGGACCAATCGCCCGCTGGCCTATCTCGCTTTTTGACGTCACGCAGCACGAGTAACGACCGTGCGCCCAGGGTGAAAATCCCGACCTTTCTCAAAAATTAAGAGGCGAAAGAAAAAAAAAACATACGCTGTTGAAATTTTGTAAAAAAAAAAAAAAAAGAATTGTTGATTTATTAGGCAATGATGCAAATAACTATCCCTAGCCCTTTAAAGCACGTAGCAATTTTATGCGGAATTAAACTACGTCTCTTTCTGCCAATAAAATGGCTGCACACGATTCCGATTTTTTCATCATTTTGTTCATGTGGAACATCAACTACAGGTCAACACGGACATATTTATTTATTTGCTGCTTTCTCAAGTCACTTACGTCAATAAGGCGCAATTTGCAGTTACATGAGGTGCGATTATCCAGACTGCACTGTAAAATAACATATCTTAGTCCGCATGATAAAACCTCACAAGTCAAACTTTAGCTAAAATCGTTGATTCGTGGAAATCTATTGTTCGGGTCCTATTTCACTCCCTCAAATCCTGGAGACTTAAATTCCATTTTTTAATTTGAAAAAAACTGCTTAAAATAATTTGGTCTTCAAACTTCCTTATTCGTCATGTCCCTTGACGCGCACATCAAACCTCCGCCTTCTTTGGCAGATTCTAACCTCGTTTTATCTCTTTGACAGAGACGGATAAACACATCGACATTTTATAACAGGTATATTAATTACTCTGAGGGGTACACCGATTCATGTTTATCCTTGAAAATTTTGACTAGAAATATGTTTTAGATGATTAAGAGATTTGTTGACTCGAAATCCGCACGATGAAACCTCATTTTCTTTTAAGACGGGTTTATCGTGCGTATGTCGCATCTCCCCACCAGGAAGTGTTTCTCGGACGATCCCTCATTTTCGGAAAGAAGGATCGACTCGAACTTTTCACAATTCGGACCGCAAAAACCGATCATGGCTCGATCTTTTTCAATCTCGTGCTCACTTTATCGTCGCAGAACTAAGTATCGCGGCTCTACGCATTCTGGAAACGTTCATACCATTCCTCTTTTCGTTTTCCTTCTTAGGAAAACAATTTATTTGGCTTTGTGAGACAAGATACCCGTGTAGTATTTCCCCTTCCTTTTTCCAAAACAAAAATTCCGTGCAAAGCCCTTCCAGCGTACTTCTGCTGTTTTTTTTTTTTTTAACTCAACTTTATTTGTCTGTTAAGTATAACATACAAATACAATACATTTTTCATGACATTGAATACAACCATAACAGATCATATAATGAAGATCAGTATTATGTGAATGGACAAAATGATGATGCAGCACTGGTAAGATGATGATGCTGAGGACAACAGTGATACACGTGATGAAAATCACACGAGGAAAAAAAAGCTTCTAACATTTTGTAGTAAAATCTTGACAAAATTTAAATAAAAATAGAATAAACAGGTCTTTAATAATTCCGATTATATTGCCTTTGCATGTCTTTCCAAATTTCTCATTGCAAATTTTCTCATTTCAGTGCCAAAGAAGTTATTGGTTGTTTTTTTAATCAGTAATTACTTCTGGTGAGGTATACATTACACATGATACTTCTGCTTATAACCTAACAATAACAACTTCAATGATGCTACCTGTTTATAAAGATGCTGCTTCAAGAGACTTTCGTTGATAAGTAGTTACGCTTGGCACGATAATATTGTTAAGAAAGCCAGAAAAGCGATTTGAGAAGATCGGAAGTCAAGATCGACCCTAACCTCGAATCACAACACTCGAGCCGAAGAATCGAGCCTCAGAACAAAATCAGCTCGGCTCATTCTTTTTGAGTCGGGCTGCCCAGCCTTATGTGCAAGCAAACCTCCTTATCCAAGTTTAGAGGTAGATCTTTTTTGGTATTTTCTTCTTTGTCCTGAAAAATTCCCAAATCGGCTTTGTGAAGTTTTATTATGCGGCTGACACTTAGTTTATAATATGATGCAACTGTGAACAGCGCTAAGGCTAAGTGATGGCCGCGTCTGGAAACATGATGAAGTAGAAGGCTTGTAATGGACACTGGCTACTACACGGTAGCTTAGACATGATGTCAGGTATTTTAAGCCTCCAGAACACAGTCTAATTCTTTGCCTGCCGATCATGCCCGTGGCACTGCATGGTGCTAGGCTGCAATCTTCTTAGCGCGAATTTCCGTGCAAGGAATGTTTCGGACAGCACGAACAGGTTTCATAAGAGGATACCATTGGTATAAGTAACACCGTGTCAATAGATGTTAAAAAGATGGAGAGAGGGAGAAGGAAAGAAAGAGAGAAAGAGAAGGAGACAAAGGTGGTGGGTAAGTAGGAGATGCACAACATAAAAATAATGAAGTACATTTTCCCACAATGTAAGTAAACCTTACGCCCTTTACAAAATGATTTTTTTTAAAATCTCTTTTAGAGCGAAAGAGGGAACTCTCTTCCCGTGAGTGATAGAAAAGGAAATTACAGTAAAATGAAAGAGGGAGAGAACGGTTATATGAAGGCAGAAACAAAGAGGAATACGGTCGGTGAAGACGAATAATAATTAATAATTATCAGACTGGTATATTCAAGAATGAAATATTTACTGTACGCTATAGGTAGACGAGGTACTGGCATGAATCAAACAGAAAACTTGAAACTTGTGGGCGAGTGTGGAAATGGGAGGAGCGGGGGTAGAAAAGAACAAAGGAATGACAGAAGATGAAAGGGGAGAGGGGGGAGGTATGAGGACAAATGTGATGGAAGGTCAGATAGATGGAGGGTATGAAGGAAACGGTGAGGGGTCACTGTGGGAGGGGGTAGTGATGGAAAAAGCAGACGCTGTGGGCTGATGGATGGATGGATGGATGGATGGATGGATGGATGGATGGATGGATGGATGGAATTCAGATTAGTGATTATCAAAACTTGACATTTCATTAGGTTAAGCTACTCCTACTTAAAAAGTAGCTCAATGCAGAAGCCAAATATGTCTCGGCGCCGTGCGGATAGCTTTTGTTCGTTCCCTGTGTGTCGATAGACACAACAAAAGGCATGTTGGAGAAGCGTCACGCGCACAACAGATCAGAAAAAAATAATATATCATAAAATCGTGTTCCCTATGGAAATATTCTTATTCTGCAAAATGCATAACCATGCAAAGCATCTTGCTTTCTTCTCAAAGACATGCCATTATCTGGAATTCAGTTTTTGCTTTCCGAGGCAGGTTTTTTGTTGTTTTGTTTTTTCCTGCGCTGCTGACAGTGCCTAGACGCAACTTCATAAACGGTGGAATATGTTGCAGTTACATGTAAGGAGGAGGCGGTGTCTGTTGTTTTTTCAAAAATGATCTACAGTCTATCTGTCTGTCTGTCTGTCTGTCTATCTCTCTCTCTCTCTCTCTCTCTCTCGCTCTCTCTCTCTCTCTCTCTCTC
>JAWQUT010000361.1:620336-630721 GCA_033807755.1 Ellobium chinense | reverse complement strand
CTCTCTCTCTCTCTCTCTCTCTCTCTCTCTCTCTCTCTCTCTCTCTCACCCACCCCCTACACACACACACTTTCTCATTAAAAAGTAAATATATTAACGCATACGCAAATACCATAACCACTAAAATCATATTATGCATATTCTATGTAGTACATATCTCTCTCTCTCTCTCTCTCTCTTTCTCTTTCTCTTTCTCTCTCTCTCTCTCTCTCTCTTCTCTCTCTCTCTCTCTCTCTCACACACATATTCCTCCTCCCCCATTTGCCTCCGCGGGTCAATATGTAGTGCGCGACTACCTTACCTGTAGAAAACCCATTACGTTAATAAGCATTATGTTAACAAGTAGTACATTATTATTCATTATTTCTTTCCTCTCTCTCTCTCTCTCTCTCTCTCTCTCTCTCTCTCTTTCTCTCTCTCTTCCTCTCTCTCTCTTTCTTTCTATGAGCTTTACTGACAAGAAGAACATAAATTATATGACACACAACTATGTATTCATCTTCTCTCTCTCTCTTTCTCTCTCTCTCTCTCTCTCTCTGTCTCTCTCTCTCTCTGTCTCTCTCTCTTGCTCTCTCTTGTTCACTCATTCTCCGATTCTCTTTGACACATACAGATATTTGTAACAACTCCGCATGTTTCATTTCTCTCTTCCTCTTTCCTTCACCCTCTTTCTCTCTCTCCCTCCATCTCCCTCTCTTCTTCCTTTCTCTTCGTTTACAGGTGAAAAGGACACACTGCACCATTTCCGTGTCCCTCGGGATTACCCACGTGACTTCCCCGTACCCGCCACCCCGCTACGCCATCAAAAGACAGCTATTGCTACATCATTAAATTTTCATACGGGCCCCTTTCTCCCGCCGCGCCGGTCAATACTGAACAAAAAGCTTTAACTTCAGGCCGGCATGCCTTGTGAAAACGGGGTGAAGGGTGAACGGAGGGAGACCACTCCGAGGGCACACGGCTGGATTAGCGATTACATACCTTGATGGGGGTGGTCAAAGGTGGGTGGGTGTGTGGGTGTGTGTGTGTGTGTGAATGTGAGTGTGTATGTGTGTGTGTGTGTGNGCTGTAGATAATATCGAAGGAGCGAGGACTACATGACGAATGTGATTACAAGGATGATGATTATAATACAGTACTGTAAAAATTTGATGATACTGATCTTCATTACTGGATTACTGGTGAAGATGATAAAGATGATTCCAGCCCAATTAAATTACAGACACTGATAAAAATCATAACACAGTGGTGATGATGATGATGATGATGATGATGATGATAAAGATGACTCCAACCCAATCAAATAACAGACAATATTAAACTCGTAACACGGTGATAATGATAATGATGAAGATGATTCCAGACCAATTAAATTACAGACACTGTTACCATCGTAACACTGTCACGATGGTGAAGATGATGGATGAAATACGTCTGTTTTTTGTAAGTGTTAGTCTTGACAAAGTGTTCAATCACGAAACGTCGGCCATTTTTTTTTGTTAAATAAATCCATTTATTTTTATATTTTTCAGAAAGTTTTGTGTCAAACCTGGGCAGAATCATATTTTTCAGTGACGATGGAAATAGTGGTGGTGATGGGGATGGTAGTTATAAAGGTGTGAACAATGTACCAACAGCCTACCTGTCAAATACTTACCGAAATACAGTAAGGTCTACGTTTTCTTTTAATATCTATGAACTATGTGTTGAGTTGATAATAACGTTGATGATACGGGTGATGGTGATGATGATGATGATGATGATGATGATGATGATGGTGGTGGTGGTGGTGGTGGTTGCGGGCCTACCTATCAAAACTACTTATCGAAGTAAAGTGAGATACACCTTTTTAAACACATAATGTTGATGATTTAGCATCAGAACGCACGTTAGATCATAAACTGAATAATAAAAAAAAAAAATTACATTGTCACCAGGTAAGAACTTTATTCATTAAGGATACCTTCTCTTAAATAATGATGGAACTGAGAGCTTGGGCATTACTACTGGGATTTCTTTCCCTTGTGAGAATTATGTAACTGCATCGGTGCTGAATGCATCCTTCGTAGCGTTCAACATGCAGAGTTAATGTAATTCTTATCTTGGTAAAAGATCCCATTTAATGCACAAGTTTTCAAATCTATATACATGTATTATACATCTACACCGGGGGAAACAGTGCAAGGGCACTTAGTGCTCTTCATCCATACATTCTTATTTACTTTTAAGTAATATATAATTCTTGAAGGAACCCACATTACATGCACAATGGTGTTTTTTTTTGGCTTGTTTTATTTTAATTCAACAAAAACAAATGAAGGGCTTCATGGCAAAACGCATTATACACCATTCGGGGGTTGTGGCATAACAGACCAGATACAAAGCATATTTTTATGTGAAAGGCGAAATTTAAGTCTTAAATAATGTAGACCAAATGTCTTTCTATGGAATGGAAATATACATGTATACTAAATACTCCTATTGCTACATGAAGTATGTAGAATAAGCTAAAAAATTATATTGGTGGATAACGCGTTTTGTAATGAAACCCTTCAAATGCATTTCTGAATATAGATCTACAATATATACATGCTGTTTGTTTTGGTGGTTTTTTTTGCCGACGTAAGAGTACATTGGTGGTTTTTTTTGCCGACGTAAGAGTACAGAGTCTTGAAAAAAAAAGTTTTTCAGTGATATATTACCAATGTAAATGACCGCTACAAAAACACAAAGAACGTGAGGGTAAGAGAAGGAGACCGGAAGAGGAACAGAAACTAGGAGCACTCTGTTACTATGACAATGTGCTATTCACGATCAAAACTCCACAACATAAAACGCTACCCTGATCACGTGACAGCAATGACCTAGTTTAAAGCTTCTGCTACATGTCAAAATGTAATTTGATTAAACTATCGATCAGATTGTGAAACGTGTGTTTGACTAAGCCCTCATACACGCCATTAACACGCACTCCAACTTGGCATGGTCAGTAGCCAGGAAGCCAACGCATTCTGACAGAACTTTCCGCTGATACAAAAAAAAAATGGTGTGATTTGAACGGCGTACACGAGTTTGGAAGCTCTTGATTAGAAAATAATCTAAGTTCTGTTACGAAATTTCTCAAAACACATTTCTTCCAACAATATCTTGACTGACCGTGACAGTCTACGAAACTATTTCACATCTGCATTGCAGTATAATATTATGTACAGACTGAGTGTGTAGTATGCTTAGGTGTGTGAGCGGAATATCATAATATAATCTTATTTACTTCTTAATGTAAAGCGCTCAGAGAATGTATGTACAGGGATGAGAGCTTCAGAAATTATGTTATGTCTTGTTGTTATTATTATTATTACTGAAGTCAGCATCACTGATCGAATGTTCAAAATTAAGACATTGATTATTTTTTCATATGGCTTCAAGTGAACTCATTAAAGTAGCCTCTCACCAAGACCCCGCTGCGAACATCTTGTTTCGGTAAGATCCTGCTAAACGCGTGAAACCGATTTTTCTTCTTTCTTCATAAAAACAAAACAAAAAAAAAAACTCCAAAAACATCCCTGCTGGAACAACTTCATTTTCACCTAAGATCCCGGTCTCGCTGGCCGCGGCGAATTTTTCTGCCTTTCTCTTCCACAGGGATGATCCGTTCCACTGATACGATTTATGTCTAACTGCAAGTATCCCTGCTAAGTCATGCCTACATGAATGTGCCACATTGTACAAAAGCGCAAATAAATCACCTTAGCCAACAGCACATGCGTCCTTTCCACCGGTGACATGCTTTTTGTTTGTTCAGTGACAGCACAATTCCCATGTTTTGTTCTTCATTTTTTAAATATATAATATAAGTCTCCTCTCTACCCTTGAGTGTTAGTGTTAGCTATGATATCGCTTCGCGCTTCCATCGGTATATTAGCCATAGACCACTGTGTCTACATACCATCAGGCACTTGGTACTACGTACTGGCTCCTGCGTAAATTAGCGACGTTACGTGAATCTCTACTGGTATATTTCTGCTTTGACTGCTGATCTTGGGTCATATGTGTGTGTTCGTGGTTGCTTGTGTGTGTGTGTGTGTGTGTNATATACAGTATAATGATATATATGTCTCCTCTCTACCCTTGAGTGTTAGTGTTAGCTATGATATCGCATCCATCGGGATATTAGCCATAGACTACTGTGTCTATGTACCATCAGACACTTGGTACTACCAGGTACTGGCTCCTGCGGCGTAAATTAGCGGTGTTACGTGAATCTCTACTGGTATATTTCTGCTTCGACTGCTGATCTTGGGTCATATGTGTGTGTTCGTGGTTGCTTGTGTGTGTGTGTGTGTGTGTGTGTGTGTGTGTGTGTGTGTGTGTGTGTGTGTGTGTGTGTGTGTGTGTGTGTGTAAGTATGTGTCTGTATGTATGTGTGATAACGAGGGAGTGTGTGTGTTTGCACAAATATTTATGTTTTGTAAGCACACTGTAGCAAGACAAATTTCCCTCTGTGGACAAATAAAGTTATCCTTATCCTTATCCTTAATTATGTTGTACATCAAATCATCCCATGCACTGTCTATTCACTGTTTTGTTTTCTTGACCAGCTACATATCCAGGTAATACATCAAGTCCGCCTTTTCGTTCTCTTTCGCCTTCTTGCCAAGAGTCAATAAGCCGAAATACTTTCTGGAAGGCGCTATCTTCCTCTGAAGTTTTTCTACTACTACTTCGCCATCCGAATGACAGTTTCCTATCTGCTCTGTTTTGTTTGCTTCTCCAGGGCCGAAAGACTTTCCTGATGGAGGAGGTATCTTCATCTTAAGATATTCTACTATTTCGTTTCAGGGGGAGAAAGTTTCCTATGTGATGTGTTTTGCTAGCTTGCCCAGAGTCGAAAGACCTTCTAAAGGGAGATGTCTTCCTCTGAAGATCTTCTCTTCCTCGTTTTCCGAGAAAGAGAGCTTCCTATTTGTTGTGTTTTGCTTGCTTGGCCAAAGTCGAAAGACTTTCTAGATGGAGATGTCTTCCTCTGACGATCTTCTCTACCTCGTTCTCCGACTGAGAGAGCTCCCTATCTCTTCTCTTTTGCTGGCTTGTCTAGGATCGAAAGACTTTCTAGACAGAGGTATCTTCCTCTGAAGATTTTCTCCTACCTGGTCATCCGAGTGAGACAACTTCCTCTCTGTTCTGTGTTGCCAGGTTACGGTCAACAGTCCCGTGTCTTGTCAAGGCACTAGAGCCGCCATGTTGGCTATGAGACAATGAGTGTCTTATTACCGTTCATTATTGTAGACCAGCCTGCAACTGCCTCAGCATATAATATGGACAGGACTGAGATTACCAATCAATAACATGATGGTGACTCAAGTGTGATCATTGGGGAACATGGCTTTATCGCATTTCTACAATTGGTGAGGTTTAGACTGAATTCGTAGAGGGCAGAGGTAGATAGGGAGAGAGAGAGAGAGAAAGAGAGAGAGAGACAGAGAAGTGTGTGTGTGTGTGTGTGTGTGTGTTTGTGTGTGTGTGTGTGTGTGTGTGTGTGTGTGTGTGTGTGTGTGTGTGTGTGTGTGTGTGTGTGTGTGTGTGTAGAGAGAGAGATGGATGGGTAGGTGTGTGTGTTTGGGAAAGTATGTGTGTTTTGGGGTGGTGAGGGGGAAGGAGGGAAGAAAGGAGGAGAGGTAGGTAATATGTGCTACCACAGTAAGTACATGTATATTCCTTATCCTTCCAATGATGCCTCCATCTTAAAAAAGAAAAATATACGAACCTGTACGGAAAGCCGTGCCGACATAATGTCCTTATTAAGTTTACCAAGTATATTAATAAGTTTATCATTCATGCTCGCACAAACAGACACCTTGGTGTTGTTCATCATTATTTTCTCTATTTTGCTATTTCTGTCTCTAAATTTACCTTCAATCAGTTCATACATTTTTAGTTCCTAAAAGTTCCCATAAAGTTTTTTTTTCAAAAATCTGTTCTGTGCTACATCATTTGTACTGCCTTTTCTAATTTTTGGAGCAAAATCCCAACACCCATTTTTTTTTCTTTGTGGGATAATTGAAAGTTCCTCAAATTCCTAGGCTATTTTTTTTTTAAAATAATATCGCATTCAACTGTTACATTCTAATACGGATTTCAGTTTTCTTTTTCTGTGCAACAGTGTAAAGAAGTTTCCCCTTCTTCATTTCACATTTCATGAATGAGATGAAATGAAATTTAACGAGATTTTATGTGGTCGTTTTCTCTTTTTGTTTGATGAAAAAAACAGGATTTGGGGGGGTTTTGGGGGGGGGGGTGTCTTTTAAAAAAACAAGCAACATTTTATCACGTTTTCTCTTCGTTACAGTATACCCAAGGGTGTTCTGCACGTTCCGACAATTTTTAAGGTCGTAACTTCAAAGACTTGGACATACTATGAGACAAAAGATGACCGTCACAGCAAGCACATTTTTGGTAAAGGACAAAAGTTTCTTGTTGTATCGCACTTAATGAGTTCATTCTCATATAATGTTAAGTATGTTTTAACTCACTGTTGCGATAAAAATGAAAATAAAAATAGCATATCTCTACTTTCTACCTACAGCTCTGTGCGTCTGTTCACTCTGTGCATTCTAGAACATTTAAGACGCTCTCTCTCTCTCTCTCTCTCTCTCTCTCTCTCTCTCTCTCTCTCTCTCTCTCTCTCTCTCTCTCTCTCTCTCTCTCTCTCTCTCTCTCTCTCTGCCTCCCTCCCTCGAATTTTGTCGTGAAGATTACACAGCGAGAATACAATTTCAACATTTTTTAAAGACATCATCCTCTTTTTTTTTCCACTTCAATTCTACCTAATTTTATCAATTCAAATATAAAAAAAAGTTCATCAATTAAAATTCGTGTAAACAACAGATTCATTTCCCTATGTGTGGTGTGTACATTGTGGGTTNGGGGGGGGGGGGGGGCAGAAGAGGATATTGTAAGAAATAACATTTTTATTGAAATCCCTGATTTCATTAACATCAGAGGGATAAAAAATGATGATTCAAATTCATCTTTTTTTTTGTTTTTTTGTTTGCGTGCATACTATTGCTTCCCGTTGCTCGAATGAACGCTCTGTTCTACAAAGACAGTCCGCCTGCTTGAATGAAAGTATAGAAAACTTTTGTCATCAGAAAATCTAAAGAACCAGTCAATGGGCAGATCAAATCCAGCATTTATAATCTACCTGCCTGTCTGCTTGCCCGTGTGCCTGCATGTCTGCCTACCCGCCTGTCTGCCTGTATGTCAACTTATCCATCCATCCATCCATCCATCCATCCATCCATCCATCCATACCTTACCAAAGTGCTTTATGACAATATTATACTGCAACAAAACCGCCAACGCACGATGACCAAAATGCTCACAGTTGTTAACACCTTTATACAACAGAAGCAAACTTTGGCGAATGTCCACCTTTTATTAAATTTTGCAAATTTCATATGACAGAAGACTAACAAAATTTAATGACCGAACAAAATTTAATGAAAGACGGACTTCTTCTGAAATTCACCTCTATCTCATAGACTCGAAAGGTGTTAAAAACAATGCGCCTGTCAGTCACGACAATACAGAGGATTATGGACATGACAACCAAATAACTTTTCTTCCATAATCGTCAAAATACGGCATTTTCAAGATGCTCGAGGTACTTTTCACTTATATTAAGTTGGGTCAGTCAAACGCGTTCCAGGCTCAGAGTAAGACAAAGAATAGCTGACAATGTGGACATTTAATTGTTATTATTATTATGATAACCATTATCATTATAATTATTATTATTAGTCGATGGCTAAATTATCAGACGGCAGTTTTATGTAAAAAAGTTAGTTTAACTTGTCAAAGAGGGAGACAAAATGTGCTTGAGTGACTGAAATCTACAGCTGAATTCCTCCTTAGCCAGGCAAACGATTTCTGTAGTCACCCTCGTATATTTCCGCCCGACCCACACAAAGTGATGATGTGGACACAGATAACCGCTAGTCCAGGTCCCACTGTGTTTAGTGATCCTAGCCGCCATGAAAACGCAAGAGGTTTGCATACTTTATTATTGTTATTATTATTATTGATATTATTATTAGTAATATGTTTATTATTATTATCATCATTATTATTATTATTATTATCATTATTATTATTATCATTATTATCATTTTTGAGAGACAGTACAAATAAAAAATTACTGTAAATTCTGTTTTGCAAACAAGAGTGTAGTGTGTACTTTTGTTAGTCTCTATCTGCTGTTCACCCTAATTGTTCACCTTTGCCCCGTCCCGTATTGGATATTCGTGTTTGGTTTGGGGTTTTTTTTTTCCTTTTCGGTGACTTTCGCTCACTGCTATTTTTTTTTTTTCTTTAATCTCATTACTTTGACATTTTCATTCTTAATTCATTAAAATTTGTTTACTGCATCTGATGAACGACGCTAGTCTGAAAAGTTATATATTAGATTTGTTAAATTCTTAGATCATGTGAATAACATTGAAAAGATTTTGATTAGACTAGATTTTTATGTTCCTATTTCATTAAAAATTTAAAAAAAAAAAAAACACCAAACAAACAAACAACAAAAACCCGCTGAGGGGATTGAACATCAAACCCTTGGTTCTCAACTGAGCCCAGAATTCTGACCACTGATCTATCAAGCCGCTGGAGTCCACGCTAGCAAACCAGACATCACGGCTTGATGAGTAGTGAGTGACGTTCAGCTGCTATTTTTAGTCGTTCCTAACACAGAGATGCACCGCATATAGCAGATTCGCGACCGGTGCTCGAAAGGCAATGTTAGTCTAGCGTTAGTTAGCTCGTCAATTCGTCATTTGATTTGCGCAACTATGCCCTATACCACCACCTACAACGGATGATGGAGATGGGAATAAAGAAAGGGGAAGGCAGACAATGCAAACTGTCTGGAGGGAGCGAAAGGCCCGCAATCAAATAACGGTGGGAACTATCAGTAGATGGACTCTTCGCTGGATCCTGAATCGGGAAACGGAGCACCTATGGTGGTTGCCCGGAGTGCACTGATGTTGCAACCCTGAACAATGAACAATGAACAATGCCCTATACATATAATCGATACGTTTATTAACGTATTGCGTTAACTACATTAACACTATGAGTGTCTTAGTAGTTTCCCTTGGTTACCGCAGTGCGTAAACTAACGTAAGGCTTATGCATATGCACTGCTTACTCATCAGAGACAAATACCAGAATATCAAGATAAAAAAAAAAAAGGTCATGAAAACACATGCGCGAATTAATTCCGCAGAACTATCTGACAGCATTTTTATTCCTTGATACTTCCCTTCACCATTTCAAAATCTACTCACACATTATTTTAAGAAACCCCCTTCGAGTAATATAGGGGGTTTTGCAGCAACCGTACGTTAAAATCATATTATCGATGACGTCATCGCACTGGAGGCGCCGGTAAGTGCAGGTGAGTAGATAGTTGTTTTGGCACTGCGCGGTGGGGAGGACGTCATAGCAGAAAAGGTCATTCCAATCCGTATCAACAATTATGTGATTGTACCAACTATTCTCACACCCAGCTGAGTACACAGAGCTGACAGAACAAAAAAAAAATCAAGCGCAAAAAAACATGTCTCACTTGCTAACTTACTGAAAAGTGAAGGCATATTACATACTCCTTTAACGCGCATCAGCAAAGAACCGACAATGAACTATGACGTCATCTTCCTCACGTGCTGAAAACTAAGCATTTAAATGGGGGAATCCTCGTCATTTGAGAGCTTACGCATTAACGATGGGATCTCCTACCACTGTAACAATTACAGTATTTCTGCAAATTTAAAGCTACTAAGGGTGCATTTAGCATGGGTGCACTAATGTAATTCTTAAGATGGTAAGAGATCCCATCGTTAATGCGCACGTTCTCAAGAGTTTTTGTTTTGATGGATGTATCGCAGTCGAAGTTTAACCCGAAGTACTCACTGCTTTTTGTGGAGTATTCTGGCCGGGATGGAAGTTTAATCACAACATTTCTCCGAGTTATTTCCTCTGTTCAACTGCCAGGTTTTTTTCATCCTACATTTATGTATTAAAAGTCGATCATACCAGCAACCTGCTTTCTAGTTCAATTCATTATAGCAATGACTCAAAATCTGAACAAAGACTCAACCTTCACATGAACCCAATCATAAATATTTTCTTTTTTTTTTCCCTTATTTTACTTGAGTGCGAAGCATGTTGCTTAGCCTCCTCACCTCAACAGAAGTTTCACAATCTGGCTGCCCGGCCAAACTACTCTCCACGGGATTGTCTGGCTGCCTGGCCAAAATACCCAGATCCAAAAATAGAAACTACCCTCTCGAACTTCAACAAACCAGGTTGTAATTTCAAGATCA
>JAWQUT010000361.1:592195-612306 GCA_033807755.1 Ellobium chinense | reverse complement strand
GGGGGAGGAGAGAAACAGGCAGGGGGGTGGAGTGGGTGGGATGCAAAGAAAGATGATCAGAGGAAGAAGTAATGAATGAAAGAAGGTGGGGTTCCTGAAAAGTATATGTATTTTCCAAGGAACTATAAGAGGAAATTAGACGACAGGCACAAGAAAAGGGGGCAATGAAAAAAAAAGTGTTAAAAAAAACAACAAAGGGCAGGGGGAGGGAGAGAGAAAGTGCGAAGACAAAAAGCGATTACATAAAATGGAATAGACGGAGGGACAGCAGGATAGACGAAAAGAGGGGGAGGGAGAGTGGGTTTGTGAGCAAAGGAAGGAGAGAGAGAAAGAGATTCCAGAGAAATGAGCAAAAGAGAAAGAGACGGGGGAGCAAGAGATGAGGGAGAGCGAGACAACGCACAGAGAGAAAGAGAGTAATATATTTCTACATTGGGATGTTGAAGAACGATGGTAGGTAAACTGAGCACACATCTCTCCTTGGCTTTCAGACAGACAGACAGACAGACAGACAGACAGACAGACAGACAGACAGACAGACAGACAGACAAATAGAGACTGGGAAAACAGTGAGTGGTGAGTGAGTGACTGACTGACTGACAGACAGAAAGACAGACAGACAGACACAGACAGAAAGACAGATAGAGACTGGGAAAGGAGTGAGTGAGTGAGTGAGTGAGTGAGTGAGTGAGTGAGTGAGTGAGTGAGTGAGTGAGTGAGTGAGTGAGTGACTGACTGACTGACTGACTGACTGACTGACTGAGCGATATGAAGGACAGGAGAAGAGAGAGACAGACTGTAATCATACCAAACTCAAAAGAAGGCAAAGAAGTAAAGGACGGAGAGAAAATAACACGATACAAGGTAGAAATTTTTTTTCTTTTAAATGTCAGCAGCGGGCAATCGCGTGCTATCGAACAGGTAAAGCACCCTTGATGTGAGTTGTTCTCCAAGATAACAACAAATTGCCTATGATTTCCCCTCTCTCCGCACATGCGACCTGAAGAAGAGTAAGGAGAAGAAGCCAAGGAGAGACACAGGTTTTCTTGAAGAGCTACCTGAAAAGAACCTTTGTTTGACATCGCCAATTGACGACGACTCACCAGAACTTCAAACACACGGCCAAGGGGAGACAATTTAGCTCCACTCACAAAGGGGGACAATCAGAGCATTACATTTCAAAGCTGCGCCACGCTTGGAGAACAATGGCGGCGCCCCTTTTATTTTCTTTCGTGAATTATTGAAACAAAAAAGAGTTTTTAAGTGTTAGAGGGAGTTTTCCACATTTAAAACCACGCAGTCAACCCAAACCCTTAAGCATAACCTCGGCTTCATCTGGAAAATGAAAGGTCATACTCGGTATAGGTTTGAAATTTGTGAATAATTTAGTCGTCTACACGCGGGGCAATAGAAACGAGTTTTTGTTTTGTTTTTATGTTTTGGTTGATGGCTTGCTTGGTTGGATGAAGTAGACAAAGAAGTGTTTGTTGAAAAAAAAGCAAAATGTTTCGGCGTTCGGTGGCATTTTCATTCCTGAGATACTCTGCGATTTTACTGACACTCAATTTCTCGTGCATGTTTTTTAATATGCACTCTCTTCACAAAATGGCAGCCCTCAAGAGGCATTTTGCCCATCAGACCACAAAATAATAAAAAAAAGGAATCAGTTCTCTCGGTTTTCTCGAATCAAAGCACAGAAGAACAAAATATCTCTCTTTCTTTCTCTCTCTCTCTCCTCTCTCTCTCTCTCTCTTTCTCTCTCTGTGTGTATCTGTGTGTCTGTCTTTCTGTCTGTCTGTCTGTCTGTCTGTCTGTATGTATGTATGTATGTCTCTGTTTCTGTATGTGTGTCAGTTTGTGTGTGTGGATGTGTGTATCTGTGTGTATGTGTGTCTGTTTCTCTCTGTGTATGTGTGTGTGTGTGTGTGTGTGTGTGTGTGTGTGTGTGTGTGTGTGCGCGCGCGCGCGCGCGCGCGCGCGTTTGTGTGTATAAATCTCTCCATAATAATATGCCTGTACAGTATCACACTAGCAAGTTCTACCCAGTGGATGAAATCTTAAAGCAGTGTCATCCGGTCGTTGTCTTTGGAGGGCAAGCCCCGCCCACAAAATGGCAGTGGATACTGCCTCGTCTCACATGGGTTTGTTTTCACATTTCCCACACCAGAGGATTTCACACCAGTTTTCTTTAGTGCAACGCTCGAAAGGACAGTAAACCAACGATCTGCAAAATCTCTATGTTGTATGAACAGCGTTTTCTCGTGATACAGCGTGGCCGTGCGGTTTGTAAGTCTTACTCAGAAACTGAAGACTCTCAAGTCTAAGGTTTATGTGTTTGACTCGCAAACTGGGCGGTGTACGTTGTAGTGTCCTCGGGAAAGACACTTCGCTTCCATTTCCTCACTCGACTCAGGTATAAATGAGTACCTGGCTTTAGAGTTGGGGGGATCAGGGCGCTGCACCGCTGGCGACCAGCAATGACTTTGTTATGTATTTCATGTGTAATATTATGTATTTACACGTATGATGTGTATTGTTATATGTGTTTGTATTATGAATGAGATGTATAACACTGTATGACATTGTAAAACAATTTCCCTACGGGGTAAATAAAGTCGTATTTATACTCGGAAAAATAGCGCTCCAGAATATGGACCGGACCACTAAATTCAAATTACTGAGCTGCCCCATCATACTTCTCCTCGCCTTTCTTACCTCAGGCGTGTCTTTAAGTACAGTGAGTACATTCTTACCACTCAAATGCTATCTAACCATAGGCCACTAAGACATACATGTATTGACTAAATTGCTCAGTATCCATAGTCCTTAAAATGTGTTTACATAGCCTTAGAAACACTCACTCTCGCAAAATGTCGCGGTTTCAGATTGAAGAAAAGCTTCTGTGTAAATATTCATATTCGATGCGACTTAATCGCAAATCCGCGTAATTGTATGTCCGCTCAGTAGCACTATTCTTCGTTTAAAAAGAAAAAGGGCCGAAAACAAACAACATCACTTAATCACAATGTTTAACACGGTCCCATGGAGCTGCAATTAACCAGAGCTGACAGTATCCGTAAATTACCGAGTGGCGGAAAATCCAGCCAATCCATGTTATTTGCCTATTCACACAACGATTTTCTCACTCCTTACGGGCAGAACAATCGTGTAACTAGAGAACGCAGGTAGAAGATAATTTGTATTGATGACGTCCGCGGACAAATTTGCTCACGATCATCCTCGTTCCCTACCCTTACAATTATCACAAGGGGCAACTCGAGAAACTAAATGTCGAAGTGGCAATGATATTGATGAGACCAGATAAATAAGGAAGGGANGGGGGGGGGGGGGGGGGGAGGAACAAAGGAAGAGATAGACATAGTGGAGGAAAGAAGAGAAGGTAAGGGAGAAGGTGTGAAGAGAATTTCGTTTTTCGTCAAACCCTGAGAGTGAGACAAGACACTTTTTTTTTCGTTCATAGCATGATGAGCAAGGTAGTTCTGTATCTTGATCTCCATAATATATAGTATATTATCATATTATCAGCACATCATCATTATTCAACTGTTATCTCACTATATGCTACTAAAATATAATGTCATGTTCATTCGCCTAATTTTTTTATTTTTTTTTTTATGCGCTCAACTGTTTCGACTACTCTGATCTTCCATTCATCTTTTTAACTATTAACTAGTAAGTAAAGTTTTGTTTTGATGTTGTATTTCCATTTTTTAAAGCTAACCTACATCTACCTGACTTTTTTGCCTGGGGCAACGAGTTCAGAATGCTGGATTTCCCAGTTTCTCAGTACTTCATAAAGTGACTAAGACAAATATGGAATGAGCATGATGTAATAGATATTATATTATTCTGACATGTATCAATACCCCATAAAATGTGTTTACATAGCCCCAGAAACACCCTCTCGCGGTTTCAGACTGAAGAAAATTCCCTTTCCTATACAGATATATATTAAATTGTGTATTCAACCTTCAAGTCTCCAAGTGATTAGCACTTGACGTCATAATTCCCCCGAATCCCCCCTCCCCCATATCCTCCAGTTGCAGACATTATTATATCCTATTTATATTGCCAGCAATGGGAGAATACAGTAATTTTATTTAGCAGCAATGAAAAAAATAGGAAACTCTCTTTACTCGGAGAGCGAGGCAACAGAAGATCTCCAGAGAAAGTTACCCCTATCTAACAATGTCTCTCGACCCTGTGACTTCCTGACACTCTAAAGGGTCTGGACCACACTTGGGTCATGACTCCCAAGTGTCCTTCTATTGATTTTTTTCCCCCGCCTCGGGAGGGATTTGAACCCGCAATCTCCAGTTCCTTAATTCCTTGCTTCAGTTCATCTTTGCCACCATGAAGCCATAGTGGAAGTTGCATTTTAGGTATGTGGCAAGAACCAATGGTGGTATGTATGCTAATGAATGAGGCGACGATATGAGTATAACAAACACCCCTCGCAAGGCAGTGCGTTCTTTCTTGTCTCTTCCGCATTAGTCGCAGCCATCTTGGCTTGCCTAGAGACTGATATTTCCTTTGCTAAGGAAGAGGTGTGGCTTCCCTTTTTTGTCAAATTGCAAGAACCAAACCAACGTAACCCTGGTTTACAATGCTGCTCCTTACTTTTGTGTGAAATGGAAAGAACACTGGGAAAGAATTCTGTAAGCCCCATTATCACCGTATGGAAATTCTGGTCAACTGTAGCATAAGGATAGGNNGGGGGGGGGGGGGGGGGGGTGGAGAGAGAAGAGACATTGAATGTGGTTACTCTTATTATCACTGTCATTAGCGGTGTTATCCATGGAGGGAAGGAAACGGATAAGAAAATACTCACAGGTCAAAAGGGAATCAAGCAAGGATATGGAAGACAGGTAAGCAGCAGACAGAGAGAGGTAATGTATGAAAAGAACTTACACTATCGTCCATTCTCTTTGTGTCAAAGACAAACAAAGAATGAGTCAGTCAATCAATCAATCAATCAATCAATCAATCAATCAATCAATCAATGAAGAGATGAGATAGACAGGAAGGGCCACCAAAGAGAAAGGAAAGAACAAACAAGCAAACGAACAAACAAACAAACAAACAAGTCTTACTCACTAAATAGTCACAAAACATATTTCTGAGACACCCAATAAAAATGACATATGTGCAAGTTATATTATATATATGCTCGTCCTTTTATGTTACTCATGGTGGAGGGGCGGGGAGAGAGACTGACTGCTCACACTGGCGCCCTCTAACTTCAATCCTCGATTTCCCCAGCAGTTAATGCTAGTGTTCACGACAAAAACACCACATGCTCACCGCGCTCAACACGTTTTCATTAAAGCGTCAAGTTATTGGCAGATCTATTATATGTTGTTGAGCAAAATAATCATCTTGTTGTCCCATACATGCCATCCTTATAACACTCCCCTCCTCCCCCCCCCCCCCCCCCNCAAAAAAAAAAGTCTTCATTATTTGAAAAGAGGGGACACTGCAGTTAATCTCCCTTGTTTCGGGTCGCAGTTACCTTCCCTTGTGCTGTGAAAACGGGTTGTGACGTCACGCTCTGTTTGCATAAACTCAACTGTTGACTTTGCCTAACAGTAATACCGACCGACAGCATTGGGGACAAGTTGCCCTTAACCAAAGAATACGGATACTCCGAACGTTTTAATTCTCGACTTCGATGAGCGAAGTTCACGTGATGCTTGTGGATTAAACTCCTCACCACATCCTGCAAGAATGCAGTCTTTGTGAATTTAACGAACCAGTTCTGACCAAAGGAGACAACGCAATGGGAAAATCCGTATTCCAGTAGACCTGCAGCTTTCCCCACCCAGTCTGGTGTCACTGCATGACTGAGGAACGTTCTAACCAAAAACGAAAAATGCACCTGATGGATGAAACTACCAATATAGTTATGACTATTGCTGTCTGTTAATATACTTAAAAGTGTATCCCCGTTTCTTTTTAAGTCTTCAAGTTATTGGACTTTGAATTAAGTAAACTTTTTTTATGCTTTATGGCAATCCGGCATAGATGCAAACGATAAGAGCAATGTAAATGAACATTTTCTACCAGCGCTGAAGTGACATAAGAAGGGCAGAGTAACGCTGAAATACGTCTACGAAATGACAGAACCTGTAAATTGTACTCATCCTCTGCCAGAGGAATAAATGTGCGAAAGAGAGACATGGAGAGAGAAATGAAGAGAGAAATGGAGAGCGGGAAGGATCCACAAAAACCAAGTGTTATTAATTTTAATTGCCAGGTTTGTGCCGTGATCATAGGTCTCCTGGTGCTGACGCTAACAAGAAAACAATTCTCCACCCAGGAGAGAAGCAACAACTAGTAATTTGGTGGTCCACTGATGAATTACTACAACGAGTGAAGGATGGGGAGGAGGAAAGAAACAGGTAGTGAAAACAAACAGCTATTAAAGAGAATGCTATAGAATACCAGTGTCTACAGTGGGTGTGCAAAAAGTGAGCATGGAAGTCTTCTTGAATGTGAACTAACGACAATGCCACAGGTGCCCAAGCAGTCGATGCAAGTTCGAGTCTCGTCGTGTCAACATCTTCTTTCTTTAACATCTCCATTCTTTAACATCTTCTTTCTTCGATGATTTGTTTCTTCCCCACCTGTGTCAAAATGCATGTGTTTACTAAGTGTTCATTTCTCTTAGAAATAACAACAGATCTAATTGGACCAAGAGGATGGAGGTGGCGAGAGAGACAGAGAAAATAAATCCATCCATCAATCCATCCGTCCGTCCATCCGTCCCGTCCCATCCGTCCGTTCGTCCATCCGTCCGTCTGTCTATCTATCTATCTATCTATCTATCTATCTATCTATCTATCTATCTATCTATCTATCTATCTATCTATCTATCTGAGACAGTTTCACCTGTACCACTTGTGGATCTTAGAACTCATAAATAAGGAACAAATTGACAGTCGAGGTGTACACAAAAGAGGAGAGGGGCGGGGCAGAGGGAAGGGGGGAGTGTGGTGCTACAGAGATGACTAAAGAATAACAACAGACCAGGAAAATAAAACGTTCTCTGTGCGACTCATTACCGAATCGATAGATAATTGGTACAAGGATAATGGCAGGCGACAGCATGACAACACGGAGACTTGAGAGCTACATCAATGGGAGTAAATCACTGCCTACCCTCGACCAAAAAAAAAATCCTCGAACCTCCTACCTGGAAATCGTTAGTTAGACAAGGGTTTTCAAAGTCTTCACAGAAGCACCCTTTCAGAGTGTTTACAGCATTGCAGAAATGATGTTAAGTCATCGTCCAGGCCTACTGTCTTTAAAAAATCTTAACTCCCCTACCCGACAATCGAATCGTTAGTCAAACAAGGATACTCAAGCTTTCGACGGAAGTACCCTTTCAAGAGGTCCGGAGGAAAGAATATCACTGCCTTCACTAAGCCTTCTGCCTGTTTGTAACTGGGGTCACCAGAGACAGTAATATTTAGTCAGAAGTAATCAGCTGAACTTCAGTGTTAAAATATGTAAGTTGCACTCAATAGCTCCAGTATCTATCTAAAACACTGCTGTCTTTGAATATCACCAAATGAGACACGGAAGCTTGTCAGTGTTTGGTTTAAACAGCTGAGAGCGTTGAAGGTTTATATTTCTTTACCACCCCCTCCCCCATTTCCACATTTTGAGTCCTCCGTCTAAATTCCTAGACCAGATTAATGTCTTCCAAATTTCCACATTCGAAGTCGAAGAAAAAAGTGCGTGTTCCACTTTTTCACATTTCTATTGTAGAACTAAACAGAACCCATTTTAAAACTATTGTTCCACAACAACAACAACAGCAGAAGAAAAATACCAACATATCAAATGCCAACATTTCAGTTGGTTCAACCCTAATGTCAAGTGAAGTCAACAGAACGACGATAAATTCTTAATCAATGCCAATTTTTTTTTTTAAAAATGAGAGAGAGAGAGAGAGAGAGAAAGAGAGAGAGAGAGAGAAAGTAGAGAGAGAGAGAGAGAGAGAGAGAGAGAGAGAGAAAGTAGAGAGAGAAAGAGAGAGGGAGAGAGCGAAAGAGAGACTAATATGCACAGAGAGAAACAAAGAGAGACAGGGAGCGTGGAAATGTTTACACTCTTGTCTTTATAAAAGTCAAGGTCAACATTTCATTCTGTTTTCAACTCCATATCCAATTTTTTTTTATTTTTTAAATGTCCAATCATTCTCTACTTACAAAGCTTTAACCAGTTTGGTTACCACATACAGTGAGGTTTTAGAAAACGTCCTTTTGGAAGGGTATATTCTCAATGCCTTTCTCAAACTGAACTTCTCAAAGTCTTTACTTTTTGCATGCCCCAGCGGAGACCACTTTTCAAACTTGTTTGTTTTCCCGAAATCACGTTCTAAAAAAAATCTTCAAATACGTGTCTTTCCGAAACCTAAACAAATTGTTATCTTACAGTCGTATGCGATAAAATCATTTTTTTTGTGTTCAACAGCAAGATGACTTATAACATGCCGTCATGTTTGTCTTGTTCTTGGCGTTGTATTCATCCAGAAAACTTTAACTTACATAATTTTTCGAGAGCATGTTCAAGACTATATTAAAAAAAAAAGTAATATCCGATGACGTAAAAAAGATAAATCTTTCAACATCATGAGAAAGTGGTTTCAGTGTTTTCTTGTAGTCAAAACTCAAATTGTCATGGGTTCAGTCAAAGAGGTTTCTACAGGGCGGGCCGAACTAAAAAAGTGTATAATTTCATTCGTAGTCTGATAACGCCAAGACTCAAAAAAAAAAAAAGGGATAAAATTTTAAGCGCATTAACAGACAGATATAATCTATAACTGCTGTAGGATTCATTAATCTGAAAGAAATATTGCTGTCGCAGAGAAAAGCTGAACATATGGCATGCCGGCACTAACGTTGTGACACACACCGGGGTACAGAAGCCTAACCCAATTTCCCTCTTTGAACCAATAAACTGTTTTCTCTACTGTCACTTACAAGAAATTCCACAATCTCTAAGAATTCTTTCATTATTTGCAGAATTCAATAAGCTTAATAAAAATGATGTTAAAATATAGATCTTGCAGTTCGTTTTCGAGCTGCGAACCGATACATGGAAAGGTGTAAACAAGCTAACTTGTTTCCTTAACGACAAGTGCTCCGCACAGAGGGCGACACCGAAACCGAAGTAAATGACCCAAAATTCAGGTTTAATTTACAAAATCAGGAGGGAATGTAAAATAATTCGAAGGTAGGTTCACAAATCTAGGGCCCATTCTCCACAATAAAAAGATTTTTTACTGTCTTCTTAAGGCATGTAACAGCATGTTATTTTCAGCCAATTAGAAGTCCGTAACCTTAAATCTTTGAACTAAGCGGAACCACAAAAGGCTTGCTTTTCAAATTTACAGTATTTCAGTATAACCAAACAATATCCATCTGGTAATGTGCAGCAATCTTCTAATTTATAAGATCTCAATTACTGAAATAATTATTCATTAACCTTTCAAATTAATTTTTGTTTTCTTTTTTATTTGGCCCACCCGATATTTCCACTTTTTTTAAAAAATTGTTTTCAAAGTTAACTACAGCTGAAGTCGCTGTCATGAACATGAGTCAGCCTATGTCCTAGAGGTATCTTCTTGTATCGACGAGTTCCATGCAAAGTTTGCAGTTCAAGTCTTCCTACAGAATAATCCCGAGCAAAACAAAATGTTATTCGCCCAAATCGGAGATAATCGCTTTCTAATTCAGTTTCTCGTACATCCCCTCCTTCACCACGTTCGGTTGGCTGTCGGTCGACACAGCGTTTTAAGTATTCTCAAAAAAATACAAGTATGAGTAAGTCAGTTGCTAGGGCAAGACCTTTCCCTTTGAAGAGAAAATGATAGGCTATAAACAAAGACGATAAAAATGGACGGAAATCACTGGTTGCATGATGGTATATGTGGATCTATGCCTGTTTCCGGACCAAAATATCTCGCTAAGATACAAAGGTAAAACTAAGTCGAGCTATATTTAAGCAAGTCAGTGAACTGTACTGTCGTTTCCGTTTAAACGCAATCCGGTCAACTGCACCTTTCGATTAACCGCGTATATTTTTCAGAGAGTAAACAGGAAATTACCTCTCCACGTCGAATTTCATGTTGATCTGCCCCAAAACCCCGAAGTTTTTGATGAAACGCTATGCCCAGCTCCTTAATTTCCACATAAAATTTTACTGAGGAGTTCAAACAGCTCACAAACACGAAACAGAGGGTTGCTTTTGTACACAGCGCGTTATCCCATGCCAATCAGAGTACGTGAGTACGGTGATGCCAACTTCTCGACTTTTCTTTACCAAATTTGCCGAATTTCTGGGGTTCAAACCTTGCTCCGAACCATCAACAACAGTCCTATCAACACGGGCTTTTGGAAGAGTCCTATCAGCATGGACTTTTGGAAGAGTCCTATCAGCATGGGCTTATAGAAGAGTCCTATCAGTATAGGATTTTGGAAGAGCTCTATCAGCATGGGCTTTTCGGAGAGTCTTATCAGCATAAGCTTTTGGAAGAGTTCTACTAACAAAGGCTTTTGGGAGAGTTCTATCAGCATAGGCTTTTGGGAGAGTCCTATCAACATAGACTTTTGAAAGTTCTTTCAGCATAGGCTTTGGGAGAGTCCTATCAGCATAGACTTTTGGAAGAGTCCTATCAGCACAGGCTTTGGGAGAGTTCTATCAGCATAGGCTTTTGGGAGAGTCCCACGACATGGCTCTAAAAAATCAGGCATAAACCTTATTCTTAACTTACACTTACAGCATACCTAAGCTGCCTGACGTGGCATCACTTACATCTGACTGGTCTGACGTCCTTCATGCGCAAGACAATACGACTCAAGGCTGATAAAATTTTTATTAGTTTATGTCACCAAGACATATGACCATCCAACAGTTGTTACAAAACAAGTAACAATGAATAACAGCATGTGATGACAATAACAATGGCGGACACTGCCTCTTTATCACCATCTCAGAGCGTGCTGCATGAATGTACCCAAGAATGTCTCCATGGAAGTGTCAGTAAATCCCTTTAGAAAAGTATGGGTCCTTCTCGTACCTACAGATTGATGCCTCCGAAAGATTTTTTTTTGTTTCGTCTTGTTTTGTTTTCTCCACTATACGAAACGGGTAACTCCTACCTAAAACTACTTCCGACAGCAGCTTAACTATACTGCTTGTTTATTTGTATGTTTGTTTGTGTGAACGAAAAAAATACACTTGGAGAATATGCATGAAATATTCATTTCCTTGGATTTCATGCTTTGGGGATATTTCCAACTGAAAAAAAAAACCAATGCATAAAATTTCACACGAGTGCCTGGAAGGGTTAATACCACATCCAGCCTGACTATCATGAACGCATGAAGAATTTTCATCATTTTCTTTCCCTCTTAATTTCTCCGGCTTAAAAACGAGTGAGTAAAATGGCTTCCACTTCACCAGAAGCACGCGCCTGCCTAGCATGAATCCGGTCCCATCTCGAGACAGCACGCGCTCTACAAGCTCGTTACGGTTCGATAATTTAAAGGTGTGGCCAATGTCCTGGGGCTGTGCTTTATCTATATTAATAAAACGCTTCAGCCAAATTTGTGTCACAGATTTCTTGAGAACTACGTAACGTCAAAACATGCGGTTTGCACCTAAATTCGTAGAAAAATACACAAAAGGTAACTATACACATCAGTCCTCTTTATTTTTTTTTACCCTTTTTTGAACAAAAGAATGTGTATAGCAATGAAATACAATCTCCGATAGTTCTTTTCAATCCGCCCGATTCGCCAATCGTCCAACTTTTTCACGAGTCTAATGCATTCGTCCATGATGCCTTTCGGTGCGCTAGGTATTCTTTCGCCTCTGGTGCGTTGCCTGCCTGCCCATTTGTAAAATGGGGTGTTAGTCTTGTTCCATATAGACGATGACTAGTCTATCGATACTGGCTCTCAATCCAAATACTCGCTACAAAAGTTTGAATCAGCTGAACATTTCAGGCCGTTTCCGCTTATTTCATTTATTTTCACTATGGACATAAAAGTATAAAACGAACCCAATTTCAAATGCGTTGAAAGCGATCATGTCTTACTTGAGCAGAGACTTATTATGACCTTGACTTCCAAAGCTATCTCTGCCTCGTAGAATCATTGGGCCATCCTTGTATCGGTATCGAGATACGATGGCTACTGTTAGCATGAAGTAACTGAGTAACCATCCCCCAGTTACGAACAGGCACAGTAGGCTAAGACATCACCCACTTCAAGATAGCCACTACCGGTCAATGTCCACAGGACAAGAGAGTATGACAGCGGAAATTATGCTCTAATAATGTCAAAGAACACCAGAAACAAACAAACAAACAAAAAAAGCCACATGGCTCACGTCCACTTTTCTGAAAGAAAAACTGTTTGGCGGAGATGACACTTTAAAGGGGACACAAAGTAGGGTAAAGGAGACTCTAAACTGACGGCAAGGAGTTGAGTACCGACGCAGAGGTGGCGGGTTCGATTCCCACCGCATCACTTTCTTTCCTTCTTCCATGTTTTCTCTTCATTTGTCTTCTTGAGCACTTTTCCCCCATATCCTACTTTGTGTGAGCATCTGTTGGCGTCTGCTAACTCCCCATTTCTGTTTCTAAGTGCTCCGTTTCCACCTTGTACTGCACGTAAAGGGGAGAGCAACTTCTGTTAAAGACACAAGCATCTTAGTGACACAAAAGAAGAAGAGGTAGTATCGACAGTCATCATCTTCTATACTGGATCGTGAGTATTCAACAAAATGGATATTTGAACACACTGACTAATGCTATCCTTCTATATATAATTATTTTGGCCTAGAGCAAATCATGCAAGATGATGGAGGGCGCAGGTGATTGTTGGTGGCCCCAAGATGACGGTTAGAGAGGATACATAAAGTCAGGTAACAATTTCCCCCGATGAGGTAAGCAGCCCATGGTAATGATAGCAAAGCAGATGACGTTAAAGACTAGGATTGACTGAGAACTTGCGCATTAACACTGGGATATGTTGAAACGTCACTAAGCGTGCATTCAGCACCGACACACTAATGTAATTCTTTCGATGGTAAGAGCATCCATCGTTAACGCGTAAGCTCTCCTGTGGTGATGATGATAACCAACTTGAACAAAAAGGGAATTCTTTTTTAACTCTTCCTGATCAGCATTATAACTGATGTCGTTAGGGGTCGTACTTGTTGTATAGGTCGAAACATCAATCACATGATGCACGTATATTATCAAGATGTTGCGTTTACCGAAATTACTTTGAGTGGAATGTCGGTATTAAGTACTCGGATAATAAGTATACCTCATTATTACGGACACACACACCACCACACCACCACACCACCACACAAGATACAGAACATACACCCATCGTCTATATGACGTATAACATCATTTTTTTTTTTGCCGGCTGTGATGACAGTATCGAATTCATTTGTCAGCTCAAAAAGACTGAGACGCGTACTTTTTTTNGGGGGGGGGGGGGGGGGGGGTCACAGGGGCGTACACGCATGCCTGGAGGGTTATACTTTTATGGCCTTATATCAAACAAACCAGCGAACAGTGTGTAGACGAAATGTATTAACACGACCTGCTAATTAATTACTTGTACCCTGCTGCCCCGGTGCCTCATTCCCGTATGTCTAAACACAGATGAACGAGAAATTACGTCATGGGTGTCTCATTACATCGTCACCTAATACACCCGTATCGTGCGATTTCATGTTTGTAAAAATAAACAGAAACAACGCCGGTGTCGGTACAAGCTGGGCACCCGTGTTAGAATGTTCAAAAGATTTAGAACTTAATTTCTCGACCCCTGTGAACGTGACAAAGTGGTTCTGTATCAGATTTTAACGTTCAATATACACGATATCAGTTCTGTAAGTATCATGCTATGTGCATAATTCGAGGAATTTGTGTCGTTACTTTTCCCAACAACTCTTTAAATCAATAAATAAGAAAAGGCTTAAGACAATCCTGTTCTTCTGCAAATGTATACCAATTACCATGTGGAATTATGGCGTTATACGTTAACTCAGACAATTAAGCCATAACCTCTATAGAAACACAAGGAAGATCTCATCTCTGAGACAGATGTTGGGCCATATAACTGATATGCAAGAACACCACTGCAGCCATCTTAATACCATTTACACTTACAGTTGACAAGATAATATTTAAGTTGTGCGAGCGAACTGACAAATACGGACACATGTACGCACATGCGCATATGCGCGCACACACACAGACAGATATCAAAAGCAATACAATATTGACTCGACCACCCCACATGCACTCACACACAGAGACACACAGAGACACACACACACACACACACACACACACACACACACACACACACACACATACATGTACACATCTATACACACATCAAAAGCAATACAAACTGACTCGACCTCCCCCACATGCACTTACACACACAAAGATAGACACACACTTACACACACACACAGACAGACACACACACACACACACACACACACGCACGCACACACACACACACACACACCCCACACACACACACACACACACACACACACACACACACACACTCACACATCACACACATACATACACACACACACCACACACATCACACACACATACACACACACACACCACACACATACACAAACACACACACGCACGCACACACACACACACACACACACACCACACCACACCACACACACATACATACACACACACACATACACACACACACATACACCACACACACACATGCATACACACACACACACACCACACACACATACATACACACACACCACACACATACACACACACACGCACACACACACACACACNTAAAGAACTACTGATATAAAGAACAAATATTTTTGCCCAGACCTGTTCTTTATATCAGTGTTCCACTGTATATACACACATCAAAAGCAATACAATACTGACTCGACCTCCCCCACATGCACTCACACACACAGACAAAGATAGACACACACTTACACACACACACACACATACACACACACACACACATCTCCCCCACATGCACTCACACACACAGACACACAGACACACACACACACACACACACACACACACACACACATACACACACACAAACACACACACACACACACACACACACACACACACACCGACACACACGCACGCAAGCATACATAGAGGCACTCGTTCATCCAATGATGCTCACACTCATTCATTCACTCACTCACACGTGTGTCTACAAAGATCGCAACTTATCAATCACCTGCGTGTACGCAGGCACGCACGTACGCATACACACACACACGCACACACGCACACACACACACACACACACACATACACACACACACACACACACTCACTCGCACACACTCACACTCACACTCACTGACACACCGATAGACATATGCGCGCGTGCACTGTCGCAAACCAGTAAAAAACAAAAAATCTTTTTCACCATGACGGACACGCTTACACCTTGCAAGGGACAGTCTAATGTCATTACTGAAAGTCAGCTCGTTTAAATGCAAAACTGGACAAACAGCACTTTGACATATATAAAATTTCCGATTTCTGTTCCATAAAATAAACTTAGCAGGTGTGTAGAAACAGTGACAGCACTATGAAAACGCACAAGAAGTTGTCACACCATTACGGTGGAGAAGAAAATATGAAACCCTTACGAGCACACAGTAAGGTGGGAAACTGAACATTTTACCTTCTTATTTACTGATGGTGTGCGACAGTGCACGCGCGCATATATTGTGTAAGATCATAATATCACAGAAAGAACTCATTCTTTACATCACAGCCATCTTTGCCACGCATGGCCATCTAGGATAACATGTCGAGAGTACTGTACCTGCAAAATACCGACTGTACGCTATATCTGGCTGCTCAATCGGTCAAACGTACAAGACACGCAAGACTGGGTGGGCCCAGGACTGTCAATCATTACTTTTATCTAGGAACTCTCTTAGAATGTGCTATCTCTATCGAAACCTGCCCTTAACCCCAAACCAAGCACAGGATGAGAGTCGACATTGCTGATCTGGTGTGCTTTCAACTATATAGACCTCTCCCATTTACTTGACCTAGATCTACTCTAGAAGGCCCTAAAATCGTAAATTTTCGTGCGAATCCGGAGCCATTAATCCGCGATTTTCAAACACATTTACGAAGATACACATTTACAAAATGACGTCATAATGGACGCGTCAGGGCATGCGGTAAAGATGGTGGGAAGGGTGAATTCAGGTGGATTTGTGACGTCAGACAATATGTATTTACTAGGACGGTAAGACCTAATGAACAAAAACTCCGATATGTTGGAGTCTGTTAAGCAATTTTACTATCAGAAATGTCGCAAAGATGGTCTAAGAGACTAGGGATCGGCTCATACTACAAAAATGCAGGCTTTTATATTTGGTTTGTCTGCCATATGCTGGCTGGCTGGCTGGTTGGCTGGCTGGCTGGCTGGCTGGCTGGCTGGCTGGTTGGTTGGTTGGTTGGTTGGTTGGTTGGTTGGTTGGTTTCCATATTTTCCCCTTCAAATTTTTTTAACAATCGGCATTTTCAAAGTTTTTTGGTTTTTTTTTCTTCCATGAACTTAGCTCTCCACCGTTTCACGCATGACCTGCCTGTTCGTTTATGCGACATGTCCAATTAGAAGGAGTTGCAGCCAGCCGTCGAGGGCTCTCGGGTTCGCGTGCCTGCGCGTGGTTCCAGGACGGACAAGGGGAGAAAACCTCTTTGCCACACGAGCACCAGGGGCAGGTAATCACCTTCCGTGCGTGCGCCCAATCCTCTTAGACCCAAACTAATTCATTTTCCCGCTTCATGGAGTCGCCCATCCAATCGGCAAACACAGCTACATATTATTCCCTTTTTAATGTCTTTTTTCTATTATTATTATTATTATTATTATTTTTGACGTCCCCCTCTCTTATTACGCCTCTTAGTTCAGCTTATCCCAGCGCCTGTATTTCTTTGAGGCCCTCTGAATCGCTCAGGCACACCATGCTGATTGTCATCATAGGTGTGTAGACACCTGAGGGGCCAGGTGGTAGATGGTAAGGGTAGGGGGGTCAAACAGTAGGTTCTCAACAATGCAGAACGACAAGAGGGCGTGATGACAACAGGAGAGGTAGTTAGGAGAATTTCGTATCCCCATTAATTCCTGAAAAGAGACGGGTGGGGTGGGGAGGGTGTAGAGGGAGGCGGACATGGATTGTGATGCTCGTGAGAAAAGCAAGTTAATGAGAGGGTGTGGAGGTATCAGGCTCTCCTTCCCCCCCGCCCCCACCCCACCTTTTCCCAATTATGTCCCACGGACACTGGCGGGGGTAGAGTTTGTAATGATAAGGCGGACCTGGGATGCTCCTAAACAATACGATATAACCTGGGCGGACAGCGTGAAAATACATCTAGCTAGGGTCCATTTGTTCTTCCATTAGAGCCCAAAATCAGCACGGTTTTCCTCATATTGACACACCCTTGAACTCTCCCCCCCCCCCACACCCTCACCAGCCCCTGTAATTAGTGTGAGCAGCGTCAATTTCCCAACAGTTAAAGAGAAGATGATATCTGGAGAAGGTATACATTATAACATAAAATTCCTGTTTACCTAATCATTGAGACCAGATTCGGGTTCGCCAATTCAATGTCTGAATGTTCGAACTTCCAAATCTGTAGTCTAGTTCGTGTTCAAACACATCAAAGGAACTGAAACTATGGTCAGAGTTGCTTGCATTTTATTGGCCACCCCGTGACCAGTGGCTGCATCCATAATCCTTACGTCAATTTGCGCACAGCATTAATTACGGTGAACACTAGAAAGGTTTTGGTGGGTTTCCCGTGGTTACAGCAATGCGTCAATTAACGCAAGGATTATGCGTAGGTCTACTGAATTTCGAAATTTCATATTTGGACTGCAATTCGTGTTCGGTCAATCTGGTTTGATGAATCCCAGTTCGGGAATCTGCCGGTCTCTAAATATTATCCATCTGTTGTATTTTCTCACAGCCTATCTATGGCTCCCAAGCTTCGGGAATGGCTCCTGCGCACAACCACAGAAGGTGCAAAACTCACAGTTTGGTAACCACTGGCCTACATCGTTACATAATGTTGACAGATGTATTAAACCACAGGTGATGTGTGAAAACCGTCTTAATTTAATGCAGGCATCAGGGGAAATCAATTGCTACTCTATGTCAACAACAAGCAAGAAGATTTGAATCTACTCATTTCATGATGATGCGGTGAGGACGCGGCTGTTCCACTGGAGTGATTCTTATACTGTTGTGCCAGATACGGAAAAGAAACAAACTCTCAAGGCTTATGCTTGAAAGTCTTTCACAACTAATTACATTAAAGGAATGAAGATGCCCATTTATTTTTTTTAATTCTTAAGCTGGCTATGTAAGCTCTTACACGCCTCATTGACTTACCAAAGCTTCCTGAGCCATAACACTCACTATACATATTATTACCTGGCTCATCATGAAATCTTGATACACAGAAATATTCCAATACCAATTAGATTTTCAGAACTTTGCAACAACTGAGGCTGGTTAAGTTTTAGACCGTTTAACATAGTAAACAGGATAGCCGTAGAAACCTAGCAACAGCCACACAGGCTCTACTTGAATGCCAAAACCCTCCATATTCTAAGCCTACAAAAGTCTTTGCATCTTTCTAAGCCTTTAAAATTAAAAGCCGATCCCATCCCCCTTCCACTGCCCCAACTTCATATCCTTATTTTATTTTATTTTTAATTTTAATTTTAAAGGGACTATTTAAAATTGCACACCCTTACCAGGTCAGTCTTTTTTTTTCCCATTTCAACAATCTGCATTTTTCCAAAAGAGTCCGGCAATGAACTGCGCCATCAAACTTAATGGGTCATTCACGTAATCAAGCGTCCACTTCTGAGTCTTAATTCAGAGGCACTGGTTTATAAAAATGAAGCTCCGTTTTGTGGCACGATCTGACTGGCCATAAAACTACACTGGGATTACAGTGGGGCTCGCTTAGTACGGACACACTTAGTGTCTAAACACGGATACTAAGTACATTATTTTTGATCCCGATTTTTCTTTTCTAAAAGTACGTGTAGGTTTGTGACACCTATCAGAAGGGCAAATCACTCATAGTGTACAAGCCAATTAATCCGCTAATATATAAAATCCCCCTTTTTGCGGCCCTGCCAGACAGTGTTAGGGTGTAGAAATATGTAAAATGACCTGTGATCTAAATAAAGCATCCAATTTTAAAGTTTCAGGTACAATTTGAGCCTTCTAGATAAAAAAATAAAGTGTGTAGGCCTTGGTATTCGCATGCGGTCAAAACCAGCCAAATGAAAAGTTGGCGACCAAATCAGAATTTGAGGTGATCATTTTCGAAAGACATTTGTGAAAAATTTTGGGCGTTGACCCCCTTTTTCTTCGCGTTAAAAGATCGGGCAAAAGAAGTACTTTAACCTCCATGGAAGGAATTTCCCCAAATCACAGTGGTATATTTAGAATAACGCAAAATGTTAATAGGGCCAAAAGAAGAAAAAACAATAGGTGTCAAAGACCTGTATGGTTAATTCGTATTTCTAGAGTACTTTTGATCGGTGCCAAGGTGTACATATTATCTGCGCTCCACTATAATAAAATTAAAATCTCTAAGTGTGAACAGACAAGAGGACAAGGTTGTTATAGATTCACGAAAGACAAAATTTTCAATGTTTATCAAACAGATATGTGACTGCATTGTAATGAACGAAAAAAAAAAAACGACGACAGAAAGAACAAAAAAGCCACATATCGGAAAAAAGCGAAGACTGAACGAGAAAAAAGAAAAAAAATTAACAGAAGAACGACAAAAATAGGTAAGAATATAAGGGAAAAGAGAAAGACAAAGGGATTCAGATACATCTGTTGCTGAAAGAAAGAAAGAAAGAAAGAAAGAAAGAAAGAAAGAAAGAAAGAAAGAAAGAAAGAAAGAAAGAAAGAAAGAAAGAAAGAAAGAAAGAAAGAAAGAA
>JAWQUT010000361.1:520075-537431 GCA_033807755.1 Ellobium chinense | reverse complement strand
TACGAACTGCCTTGGTACTGGATATGCATGGATATTATGATTGGCATCAACCATTCTGCATACATTAGAGCCTAAGGAATGACTGTTAAATGGATGCAGTTTTGGGATAGTCCTTTATTAGATGTTCATACAGTTTCTGAGACCTATAAATACTTCTTGCATGGAAAATCAGTTTTGAGCTAAAGTTCCCTGCAGCCAAAAACGAGCCAAAGAGCCAGTCAGATACAATATCTGGGAACCAATGGCTTTTTAAAAAAAATACAAAAATCTGGTATTTGGCTCCAAAAGAGCTAAGTCTGGCAGTCCTGAGAAAACCCCAAGAAACCGCTCAGTGGAAAAGAGTCTCGCCGCTCTTGCGCAAAAAGAAAATAATAATAGTCATCACAGCGGGTAATCTAGATTCCCCTCAGATTACTTGCCACCTTTTTAAAAATAGTTTCTCTTGTAACACAGCCCTCGATACAATACACTGTGCATATGGGAGCGCTGAATCTGTGGAACAGTGTATGGGCCTTCAGATTATCGGCGAGTATAACTAGCTAACCGTGACAAGGTCATATTGTCAATGCTTTTAATGGCTTGTGTAGGTGAAATAGTATAAGTGTGATGTTTGAAAATTTTACAAAACATTTCAGATTAGTTAAATTATATTGGATAAATGCGACAATATATCGGTAATCTCAGATTCATAGATTACATGGATGCTACGCCCCTGTCTGTACAGCATGGTACCGGAGCCAAGCCTACTTTGTGCTTATGGAACAGCATTGCAGACTCTTCAGCACATACTTGGAGAATGCAGTCTTTGTGGATCTAAGTTATACAGTTCTGGCCAACAAAAGCAACAGTTGCCACTAACCTATAAGAAATCCTTTTGAACCTGCAGAGGACGCCACAATTCATGATGCAGTCTGATATCGCTGTATGACCAAGGAACACAGCAGAAGACTTAGATACAAAGAAAGAAGTTGTATTACCAAGACTCACCTGTACATGGTAGGGCGGGGTCTCAAACAGAGAATACAAGCCAAGGATTAGGTCTTCGTTGACAGCGAGAGTGCAGGCAAACGTGTAGACTTCCCCACTGGATAAGCCCTGTGGAAATGATGAATATTTTTAATTAATATCTACTTGTCTGTGGGTTCATGGAATTTGAAATTATATCAGACCCCACAATGATGCAGAAAATATTCATAATGCATTTTCACTTTGCTAGAACTAAACAATTTTCAAACAGCTGTGCTTTGATGTACACAAATTTCTGTCATTCTGAGAAAGAAAAATCACCCGAGAGCAGCTAATTTACTTGAAAACAGTGACCTGTTAACTTACTGCGATGACCTGTCGATGACATCAGCTTGAGCAAAATTTGTAACGTTTGTAAGAAATATTTCAAACAAAAGCAGAAATGGTCAGTTACTAATCTGTAAATTAAAAAGTGCAGTGAACTAATGAACACAGTCACAGACAAATTTAATGTCCACAAGGGCCTGGGCATGCTAAAAGGTGCAGGACCCCTTTCCATATCATAACACAGCCACGCTTGGAGCAAACTTTACCTACAACAGCAGGTTTAGCAAAAAAAATTAACAATCGTCTGGCTCCCTCCCACTCTCTCACTCTTTCCCATCCTCCAATGTGGGGCCCCCTACAAGCATGGAGCCCTATGTATGTGTCTATTGTGCCCATGCCTTAATCTGCTACTTGAAGGGTCAAAATGCTGTACACAAAACCAATGGCACTCTACACATTTTTAAAATGTCATAACATATCTTCAGTGTGAAGACTGCACATGTAAGGCAGTTAGTTCAGTCAGTGTTACACCATTTGAACATCAGTCTCCTCGATCAGAATGCTCTTCTGACTGTGGACTCCTAGATGAGATTCCTTTGGACAGATTATGCAGAACCACCTTAGATTTGTACTCTTGACCCAAAATAAGTTTGCTTCTTTCCTGAGATTGATTTATCAATCTTTTCTGATTCAGAGACCATGTCAAAGCACCTTATACTCCACAAGTTAGGGCTTCAGATTTTGATATGAGCATATGGCCTTCTGTGTTGAAGTTGAACATGTCACCAGAGAAACTAGCTGGCTTGTTTCTGCCTTTTGGTGTTAAATATTATATAAGCTCGTAACTCAATATAAAAACATAATGACTCATATTTCAAACAGAAATATTGAATGAGCAAACTATTAAAGAACAGCTAGTGATCATGGAGTTCCTTGAAAGTGACCTGAAAGAAAATAAATAATGGGCTCCAAGTAGCAAATCAAACAAGGCCTTCAGACTCTACACATTCATACTGATGACCTGACATCTTGTAACATTTTGTGTGTGACAAATGATAATGTAGACTGTGCACTATACAGTTTATGAAAGAGTCAAGCAGACATGACAACAATGGACAAAAGTTGTCTTACTGACGTTCAGTCCTACTGACGTTCAGTCCTACCGACGTTCAGTCCTACTGACGTTCAGTCCTACTGACGTTCAGTCCTGCTGACGTTCAGTCCTGCTGACGTTCAGTCCTACAAGTATCTGTGTTTTGGCAGACCAAATTAATATCATCAGTCAGAATCGGTGGTCCAGCACTTGTTGCTGCTGCAAACACAGGTGTATGAGGATGTGATCTGACATATCAATGTAGCACTAATGGGGTCAACCAGCAAAATCATACTCACCTTATACTCTGCAAGCCATTCTTTCACTTCCTTGGTCAACATTATGCAAATATCAGCTCAACAAGATGCTCTGGCAATCTTCAACAAGTACATTTCATATTATTTCTCCTACTTGCTCACTGAATTGGAGAATGTAGAACAAATCTGAAAATTACGAAACACTGGTGAATTTAGATCTTTCAAACTCAGGTCTTAAGCAATAAAATCATTAAAATTACTGGGACCAAAGAAGCCAATAATTAAGCACAGACGCTATTCTGACATCAACTGCTACCTTTGAGAATACTTTTCAACATGCCTTTTACGTTTTGGCTGTTAGCTCTATTTTTATGAATGAGCATTATGTTAGGAACATCCTCTCCATATGCATTAGGTTTAGGGACCCTGTCTCAATGGATATTAGGGTTACAGAACCTGTCTCAATGGGCAGGGATAGGGTTATATCTAACAGTGTGCAAAGCACATTCAGAAGTTTTGTCTACGTTTTCATGACACTGACCAGTCCAAATCACTTGAAAATCACAATTTTCTCCCCTTTAAAACCTTGAACAATAATTAAAGTGCTCAGCTCTTGATGTGTGCAATAGATAATTGTGAAAACTATCCTGAAAATTAATTTAGTCATAACAAGGTATAAAATAAATCTTATACCCTTCACTGAGTACAGCTCTTTCAGATCCAGACCACATTTAGAAATTTACTATAGTCTAGAGATCTAGACTTGAAATATAATCTAGATCTAGTTTAAATCAAAGCCTTCCTTCATTTCAACTTATTATAGATCTATCATTCGTTAGGCTTCTCTATCAACAGCACCGATTTAGTTGAAATATCGATCTAGTCCATGACCTGTCTAAGACTAAATGAACTGTATCATTATCATTGCGGTGCTGTCCTTCGAGATAGCCATGCCATTCTTTACGATTCAATTATTTCCCATTTTGCAAATTACCTGACACCTCAGGTGGCTGACTGATGTGGTGCTTTTGTAAACTATTGAAAGCCTCACTTTCCTGGATTAAGCAGACTGCTGGGAGGGGTAAGACTGAGTAGCCTTGATCTTGCAATTTGTGAGCCTTTTAACTGTTCAAGTTCAAGACAAATGACCAATCCCGAAAAGATGAAAGACCAAACAAAACTGATTATTTTTTTCTGGCTCCTACAAAATGCTCTGCTGTCCAAAAGAACACCAAGATCTCCCAACAACAAATGAATCTATCAAAGGCATCGATCTGCCTCGACATACAAATGACGAAAGTGCATCAAATCAATACGATTTCGACACTATGGACTCTCCGGTGTTATTATATGGTTTGTTGTCATTAGGCTACGAATTGAACCTCCATTGATAATGGTCACGAAAAGAAGTATGGTTCCTGTAAGACCATGACCTATTACGACATAATCAAATTTCCTTAGGCCTTACATGTATTCTGGCAGTAAAGATTTTACACAAAATTTCTCTACGTTACTGAATACTCAATGGTTGCTCATATAAACTAGATCTGTTTGTACTCTGAACGTCCGACGCTTCATAAATCTGAACTTTGCAGCATTATAAATTCTACAGTTTTATTTTCAGCAAAATAAGATGGCGGCGCCCTTGGAGAGTTGGCAGCGGTGATACCGAAATATCTGATGTCAATTATTTTGCTCTGATCGTTGGCCTTCGGTACATGCAGATGCACATTGCTTACATCTTCTTGTTGATGCCAGTCTGCTGTTTCTGTTGACGGCCATATGTGGAATCCTTGCGAGGGATTTCGTGGGAAAAGTCTGCAGAACGGAAGGCAAAATCAAAATAATAGCATCACAAGGACCTAGACTAGACTAAAATTAGACTCGTTGAGCAGAGCCCAGAGGCCAAGATAGTTGATAATCTGCACAATAATGGGTACCCCATACAGGCATGCTGTTCGTCATTTCTCAACTTCCAGTCGATTGCTCAAGAAACCAAACATAACAAAGCCTAGAGCACCTGGAACAGAGAGAAGAATTTTGGATGCTGTGACAGTTCCCATATTTCCACCAGACCCTCGACCCTTGCCACAAAAGTGTTACGATGAAATGGTGCAAAAAGAGCAGGCAAAGAAATCAGAGGTAAATTTGTGCTCATGTAAATTCCATCATGGACTCACATTGGAGGACAATTAGAATCATGTTTCATTGTTCTTGACATAAACTAATTGTCTGAAATTATTTGTGTAATGAATGATTTGCTAAGTCCGTGTTACCTTCTTTAAATTGCTGAAGGAGAATAGTTGTGAAACGTTTACGGATGAAGTGTGATGTGTTGTTACATGATATATTTTTCATGTTTCTGTACATTTCAACGTGAATCATGCAAAACTGCAACAACAGACTGGGCTACTCAATAATGTTTTAATTTATACTAAAATACTATTTACCACAAGTGTATGTGTGGGGCAAAGAGGGAGGTGATTTAAGTGCCATTGCCTGCAATCAAAATATGAGTAGCAATATAAATAATACTCTGCTCTTATAATATAGTAACAGATCTGAGATATCTGTTGATATTATTATTAGCGCACATGAGCAGCTGACTTCAACAGTCTGTTAATGGTAGGACATACAGTAGAACACTATTTCAAAGAGAAATATATAAAATCATTAGATCCAGCTGTGGTTTAATTCAGTTTAGGCTGATGGTGAATCACATAAAATTATTAATAAAACTCTTACAATTTCAGTTTTTACATAATAAATAATACTTGCAACACTGCCCTTCACTCATTCAGCTTTAGACCAGCTGACCAACTACTGACCAATCCTGTTCTCACACCACAATGAAATTATATTTTTCTCAGCACCATCACAAGCCTACCCACACAACCACCCACCTCACACCAAAAAAAAACATTCTGCTTCATCTGACACAGTCATTCCATCTTTTTGGGTGTGCCCCCACACAAGCAAACAATATCTGCAAGGAGTCATCAGTACTTTGTAATTACAGTAGTGTATAATTATTCTCAGATTACAAATTTACAAAAAAAAAAAAAAAAGGTATTTTTTACTTCCATCAGACCACTTCAAGAGTGCTCGGTATTGTGTGTTCCATTGAATTGATTGAAACATTCACAGCACTTTTCAGTCATATGTTGAGAAAAGAAATTATTGTTTGAATATGCTTTCAGCTCACAGAAGCATATAATGCATTCCGACTGAAGCAGACAAAGAAGATGTTCCATGAGCACAAGATGGTGGCCATATGCCATATCCTTCCAATGACAGCACGAGACTATTTTAATGTCAGGACTAAACTCTACACTGCAGGGTTGACAATTATGTTTTCAAGGAACGATTTGGCCAGGTATGTTCACTAAGCATATTTGTCACTAAACTTTATGCTAAAATTGCTTTTTTCTAGTGTTTTCTCCAGACTGCGCAATCACATGATTCATTTGAAAATTTTCAAAATCTGTCTCTGAAAACACATTGAACTCATATCAATCACCCCTTCTTTGCTGCACTCCTAAGTTTGCATGGCTTGAGAAAACCTATCATCCCTCTGAAAATTTACGTGCCCCCCCCCCCNCCCCCCTTTCCCATTTTAATGACAAGAGGGATATGCTTCCCCAAATTATATGACCTGATAAAAACACCTTCCTCTGAAGCATGTGCAAGCACCCAAGGGTAGGGTGAGATCTGTTCTATGAATATTACAGAATTTGAAACAGAAATTTTATGATTGAAAATATATTTACCAATACAAGAACATAAATGTAACATATGAAATAGCCCTTCTGTTGTGTATGACGAATTTCATGCCCTATTTGAATGTAGGGTGTTTTAAAGCGGACAGAAGGAAGTATGTCGAAAGAGAACATTTGATAAGAAGAGGCATACTTACAACAGAGCGGTAGTTTAATAATTATTGATCATCAGGCTTAAAAACATTCAGCTGTGTGGTTAATTACTAACCCTCCAGTCCCAGTGTCCCACTTAGCCCTCCATGTTATAGCTATCTCACATTTTTGCAACATTGGTACACTTACGTAATGTAAACTTAGGTGATTAAATGCATTATATGCAAAGTGTTGAACCACGGTTGTGTCAGTAAACTGCACACTCTTCTATGGTTTATTATGTGCACCATAAATGCCAGTAAATTGAATTTATACTTCCAAATATATGGATGATGATGGTTACTGCCCTGTAAGAGCATTCACCTTTAACCATCCATAGAAGAAGAAGAATAAATACCAGGATTTTTTTTTACTGGATTCTTGTCAGGAGGCTTGCCTAGAGTACATATAAGGCAGACTTCGGACACATCCACTTTTAGCCATCCACTGCAGATGATGTGGGACCTGCCTGGAAATAACCATAGAGACAGTGAAAAGTCAATGCTTCCATAGTTGATGAAAGAGTTGTGGTTCTTTTCCAGCAGGGCCTCATGCAGTCCACAGTGGATGGCAAAAGTTGATGCGTCCGAAGCCTGCCTAAACCATTCTGTTAGGTAAAAGATGATTACACTCTCTTTTGCATATATGCACTTCACAAGTTCTATACTTATTCTTAACTTATCATTGTTTTGTTTTATAAAGTCTGTGGATTTTATATGATTGCTGAACTTATCCTACTGTTTCTTTGTCTACAGGGAAGCAATCTGCAATACAAGACTACAGAATCTTGAACCATATATTACCTCCAACAATGCCTACATCCTCAGTCAAGAATTCAAGGTGCCTCAGCTTGTATCAATATTACGAAAAACCCCAGAGCTTCAACTCTTAGGTGAGTTTTTTTTTTACATTGTCTGTGAACTGGGTACATTTCATCACTTTGGCTTAGTGTTGTCTGTCCATTTGGTATAATCCTGGGACTCTCCCAGGATGACTCTCCCACTCCCAGGATGTGCTTAGGTTAGAATTAAGAGCAGAGAGAGTAACAAGGTTAGGAAGGAGAGAAGGTTCCTAGATATTGCGCAAGGAATCTTTTCAGTAACACTTTTTAACACTAGCTCAAGTTGACCTTAGGAGAGTCTTAGGATTATATCAAACAGAAACACAACACTTGTAAACCAATGTGATGATATGTATAGAAAGCCTTTCCTTGGGGAATGCAGGTGTCAGGGATCTGGGACTTGACTAGAACACACAAAATGTATGAAAAGAACTAACTCATTAGATTATCATCAAGTTGTAATGGACTGCAGAAAACATCTTCCAGTTCAAGCATGTTGGTTATAGTGATTTAAACTAGAAATTCCAGATATCTCAGATTTTACTTGACAGCACGAGAGACCTCAGAAATCCTGTAGGAATCACATTTTTAAGAACTCCATGGATCCAATCTTTACACACCCAAAATGAATATTGTCGTGCAAATGGAAGATGGCACAACTTTCCCTTCTTGCTACATGTACCTCATGACACACCATCACATGATCTTACAGCAGAGATTTACCATGGTTGCAAGATGAGTTGGTTTGTTTTCAAAAGATTGTTGAGCATTTGAACTCTTGATGTGTAGATAATCTTTAAAATGAACTAGTCAATATTGAAAGGTCCAGATCACCTATTGAGCTTGATATTCAGCTCCCTGTCTAGCTAGATAAGTCTCATGTTTACCGGCTGTGAGACATTTTAATTTTTTTTAAGGTTTGCAGCTATCTCTCTTTGTTAGACCATCATCAGATCAGTTATGACATTGTTATAAGTTAAAAAGATTTGCCATTCTCAAAATTATCTCTCTTACAACCTAGGTGGTCTGGTGGAGGATCGCATTTTGTCTCGTGACGCCATGATGAACATTGCCAAGATGCCTCCCTTAGACATCATGCGAGGAGAGTTACTCACAATCTTGTCTGCATCTGCAAGCAAAACGTCCCAGCTGCTGGGCAGACATCAGCAGGAGCTGTCTACAAACTTAGATCAGCTGATAAAACAAGGAGGTGAGGGGAAGAAGATGGAGGGGGATGCAACAGAAGCAGGCAGCAGTGAAAGTGAGGACAGGAATGAAGGAGAGACAGCAACCTAGTGATATGTAATGTGTTAGTGAGTTCATGTCTTGTTTGTTGACTGACAGTGGTGAAACTGCTTTTAATGACTTTTGTTGCTATTTCTACACTGCCAGACCAGGTTGGAATATAGGATAAGTCTATAGCTCTGAAAGGTAATACAGGTCAGTCCTGATAACAAACCACCCTTTGGAGCTAATATGTTAAATGATGGTATCCATGGACTACATTAACAAGATTGGACCAGAGAAGAGACTGGAACATGGCAATGGTTAGGTGGTCAGTTTAGATGGGGGTCATTTATTGTCTCAAAAGGGCTCAGAGAATTGCTGCAACTCTGCAGATATTCCAGACTGTAATTTTTTCCCCTAAAATCTCCTAAAATACTTCATTTCTTATAATACTGAAGTATGTGTAGTCAGTAATTGTTTCATCTGACAGAGTTTGCAGATATACTGTATGTTTTTATCCAAGGACCTTATTGCTAATCTATTAAGGCCAGTTGGCTGTCTCACACTCCATGTACCCAACATGCTGTGTTATACCTACATTTTAACCCTTACACCCAGCATCCCACAATATCGTGAGTTCCGGTTCCGGGCCCCCTACTGATCACTACATGACATAATGTTTTCATTCTTACATCCCCTGATGGTAAATGCATGAATGCACTGGTGGCCACTTTGGCCCTAATACATCATCATGGTAAGGATTAATGAAACTTTGGAAGCTATAATTGCTGGGAGCAGTTCTCCTAACATTTCAAAAAATGCCTTGAAATATCTATTTTATTCATGCTGTAACCTGACACCAACTGGGTGTAAAAACACTGTTCACAACAAAAGTGATTTCAAATACAAGAACTAATAGTCAAGGGACACTTTAGAAAATAAAGATAAATGAATGCAAAGTTGAATAGTATGCCATTTACATCTCTGTGACCACTTTTAATTTTGTGGCAATGTCATTAAAAGTTGATAGGTCGGAGACTGTTATTTACCAGGACAGCACGTGACTGAGTTCATATCTCCAAGAAAGGGCAGGTTCCTGAGTGATATATAGCCATGTATGACCACTAAGAAGCCATCTTAGACTGAAAAAGATAATGCACACAAGTCATCAGTTACTGAGAGAAAACCAAAGCTGTAAGAGCATCAATAAAAATGTGTTACCATGAGTATTAACTATAGTGCAAAAACTGGGGATGAGCTTTGTAAGTTGTCACTGAACTGCCATAATAGCCTATGTTTGACTTAGGTGAAAATGAAATAAGGATACCAATTTGTTTACTAAATCAAGGCATCGGTATTTTTTCCCTCCAGATTTGCAGTTGCAAAGATATGTAGCCACGGTTTTTGCTTTGTCATAAAAACATTTCTGTCCCAGTGTCTGAAAATATCTTGAAATATGACTTGGACCATTATGAAAGCACAGTGACAAAATGTTGTCTGTATGTTGAGTGGAGTGAAACACTGATTCCTGAATAAACTGTGAACTTCGCTGAGAGTGAGGATAGGAAGATATAATAGTGCCTTTGGAAATATGACTAAGCCGATGTCAGTGGTCAGTGAGGTTTATTTGAATGTGTCAAGAAAGGAGACAGACTTTTTGTAATTTCTATATGCTGTGAATTTTCCATCTTTGTCCATGTCATGAGTGAAGAGTAAATGTTACAAAATGATATGAAAGAATAAACATTTTGACTTCATCTATTGTGTATGTTCTCTGCTTTCTTTTGTATGTTTGTAACCCTATTTCTGTCAAGAAGGAAGTGCAGGATAGGGCTTTTTATTAGAATTTTGTATACACAGAAAAACTACCTATAACTTGCAGAAATACACAAAACAGCTTCAATCATTTAGGTGTAGAACAGGAAGTCTTTAGTGTAGAAATAAATATCCTCAAGGAATTGGAAAAGAAACTTAGGGAAGAGGGGGTGAAAACCTGGGACAAAAATCCTACAGTGAGTCATATGAAGGAGATGGATGCGGTGAAAGAAAGTGCCAGGAGTTGTAGGCTCGCTGAAAGGAATGAACTGTTCTCAATTAGATGTATACTGGCAAAATTAGCTTGTTTTCTTGGAGGAGGCTTTTTGCAGGGGGATCGGAGTACCTATGGACATGTCCGAAGTGCTATGAGCAACATGTAACCAGTTACAAATAAGTTCCACCACCAAGCATACATTTTTGTGACGAAAAAGCAAGGGCATTTACATCAGCCCAGGCATTCCTGCTATGGTGTGAGGCCGGAGTATTGGCTCTGACTGCGACAGGCTTAAGAAAGAGTGGTTTTGGGTTTTTTTGTACCATTACTTAGGATGATTTTGGCAATTGTATGTCTTTCATTCTGAATCAAATATCAGTGAAATGGTGAGAATGTGTTAAACCTGCTTATAGCTTCTAAAGCTGATTAATTGGCTTCATAATGAGGAAGAGAATGACATATTTGATCTAAAGGAGGAAGATGGGAATAAGTGATGATCCATATGATGATGATGTTTGCCAAAAGTGTAATTTTAAAAATATTATCTTTGTGTACCATTCTAAATTTATTTCTTTATAATAACTCTTCTTCCACTCTGTCTACTATCTTTTACCAGTTTTAAGCATGCTGTAAATTTAGCTTACCTCTTACTTCCAATCTATAAGCTTTCTTTCCCTCTGAGGATGAGGATTAGAGATAATTGACAATTGAAAATGATGATAGTGTGGAATAATGATGGCATTTCAGAGTATCATGAATCATTTTAGAACTCACAGACATTTGGCACCAAGATACAAACACTTCACTTCTAGGCCACCATACCACACCAGTTGTAAAGAGTTGGAAGCTACACTAACTTAAATGTGTTTTAATGAGGACAATTACACAATCAACATTAAGATACAACATCAGCCCTGCGGAAAATTTTCTTGGGTCTGTTCAATACTGGTTGAGCCTGGAGCAACAGGTCTATTTGAACAATCCTTCCCCTTCTCCCCTTTCCGGCCAGCTACCTTCGTTGAATTTACTGATTTAAAAGACTAGGCCCAAAGATCTCATGGTACTAGTAGGTACAGTAGTTATCTCTGGACAGGGCAACAGGTCAGGATAAGGGAGACTGAATGGTGGAGGCCATAAACCATGGTAAATATAGATATTGAAAATCATTAACTTAAGATGTGGGTGTATCGTTAATTTTTTTTTTCTTTTCTGCTGTCATCTTTCCATATGCTCATCTTTCTCTTTGTAATAATTCTGTATATTGTCCTGTCCTTTTCACCCCCCTCCCCACATTTTTAGTCCTTTTATTTTGAGTTAGTTTGTTTTAAGCCCATATAAGAGACCCTACTCCTTCCTCTGAAGCCATCCCTGACTCCACTGCCCCTCTTAATACAACACTGAATTGCGACAGCTGACTCCTCTTAATTGCATCTTGTACTTAATTGCAACATATTTCAGAAAACTGAAACACAAGTCAGCCACGTTTAGTGGCATCCATCACATAATAGCATACCGTGTCCATGCCCTTGTGATGGTGTGATTAAGCGAAGCGAAGTTTACAGTATCTCGATAGTGGACAACTGAAACCCCCCAAAAAAGCGTTATATGAACGACCATGGTGAAAGTCATATAATTGATTCGAAATCCGTCTTAGACACAGCCTGTACAAAGCAGGGAAGACAGACGAGAGAAGGACAACGACATTTATTGCCCACAGGCAGGCTTTTCAAGGGTTAAAATCAATAAGTGTTTTCATCACTTTTGAAGACATAGACCCTCCCATAGTCAAAAAGAATCCCTGACGAAAGAACAATCTAACTGAAAAAGGGACTACGTGTTTCTTTCTCTTGATGTTATTGGTTTAGTTTTGCTCGCAGTTATAGTGTCTTGTTAATGCGCTTTTACGACAACATGGTGTAAGCACAGTATCAAAAACAGAGGCGTGGATTAAACTTAATTTTAGTTTTGAAGAGTGTTCAATCTCCGGTTGATAGATTCGTAGTTGTCCATTTTCCTTTTTCAAATGCACCACTAAAATTTCTGAACACAGTCATTATCAAAATTTACATGTGACCCGATCTGTGAAAAATGTGCCATAGAGGTTAAAACGGAAAACATTATTGAATTTTATTAGAGATTATGATTGTTTTCACCATAGATTTGACTTTAACTGTCGTACTTTTACTGTCTCGAGATGACGTGTATAGAACTGTTACAGAGATTGAGACAATAAGAACAAGATCCGAGGAGGAAAAAAAAGAAGCCCAGATCAAAACGTGAATACACACGGGATCTTCAAAAAGGTGCAGATAATGACAAATGGCCGCAGCGCGATACATCAGTAAGTAGATTGTATGTTGTATGTGAGCGCGGCCATGATTTTTAAAGTATGCAAAAAAACGGGCGCTGCATCTGTCGGATGTTTGAGCGCCTGTTGATGGCACTGAGCATGTACACGAAGTGAAACGATGTTTACATATTTACACATGGATGTTAACATGTTTTGTTGTTGTTGTTGTTGTTGTTGTTGTTGTTGTTGTTGTTGTTGTTGTTGTTTTAGTGGATCACTTATCCCAGTGGATTCGTTGGTTTGTAAACATAATATTACATTTTACAACATTAACGGGTAATCCGACAATTCAGTGCATGCTAGGCTCTTGTACATAATTTCTTAACCAACGCTGATATTTTGTGCCAGTTTTCTCTCTGAGTTATTGAAGATATGGGTATAAAAGGTGCTTAAAAGAACGGCAAAGAAAAATAAAAATGGAAGCTCTCGTGCAAAAAAAAACAAAAAAACTGCGGGAGTTTCTAGTGCATTACGACTAAACTTAAAGAAAGATCAAACCACAAGTGAACTGAGACATTAATTTTCCTTACATCATCATTGTTCTGTACAAACCCCTACTTCCATCGCCTTTTAGTAAGCAGGGAGACAACAAAGTTAATTTTGTTACAACGGGGTTTTTTTGTTGTTGTTGTTGTTTTGTGCGAATGGATGGGGTAATAATTCTGGGCGGCCAACATTTGTGTATAATACACAAAGTAATCCGTGTTCACGACTGTTTGAGGTCTACTGAAAACGTAAAGCTCACCCACCAACGTGTTTCGACGCACGTTTTAAGACAAAGTGGCACTCAAATGTTACTCACCAGCATCAGCTAAGATGCAGGAGAAATNCCGACGTAAGGCTGCGCCCATGAGTACAATGAAGCTTTTATTTCACTTTAGGCCATCATTCTCTTTAATGGGTGTGAAATGTGTAGCACTAGCACGTTTGGGCGTGTGAGGGATGGGCTGGCAACGAAGGGTGGGGTGGATGGAAGGTAGTGATAAACTGCAGTAAGTTATCTATCGTTTCACTGTTCTTTCTTGAAAAGCCCTAAGTTGGAGATAATTGCCATTATATTGTAGACTATCATTCGAAAGACAGTGAGTTGATTTTTTTTTTTTTAATTGGGAGGGTGCTTGTGAGTTGTAAATATGATAGTGAGTTGTAAATACGACAGTGAGTTAGGCATAATATATGAGAGATTTGTTTCAACAACTATTAGGGTAATACGACACGATGTTTTATATTGTTTCAGAGGCTTTACCGGCATGAACTTTTGATATTGTACCACAGCTGAGATCTCAACTAAATTTAGGATACCGGTACCGCACTTTACAGTCTTGCACTGCAAGCCAAAGAAAATAGTGCTGAGATAGTAGTAATAGGTGTCGATTTTTGTTGGAAAATAGAGTGACTGTGATAAACACTGACTTTTGCTATATATAACACTGATACGTACGTGGATATTTTAAACACTGGGGATGTCTGTGAATTATAATCAATGAAACCATCATTGTAAATAACGTCATTAATAACAATATAAAACTTACCTGCATGTCAAAATTGTATGTATATTGACGTCTAGTTAAGGGTCAGATGTAATACATGATCCAGGGAATAGATCTTGATATAGAGCGACTTTTTTTTTTTTGCCCTAAATTCTGCTAGCAATACACTTACAATTAATTTCAATTTTAAAAGACAAAATAAAGAGATATTAGACAAAGTAGGTTTCGGCCATATTTATATTGCCATCTACTTAAGAGTCAGATAATAATATAATACATGTACTGTATATAGGAAAAAGGTCTTGATATGGGGCGACGGTTTTTTGGTTTTTTTGTTTTTGCTCAAAATTCAGCTACCAGTACATTTACAATTAATTTTCAACTTACACGGACAAAATAACAAGATATTAGAGAAAGTGTGTTTCGGCCATGGTATCAGCTTCTACGACAGTACCTTTCCTTTGAATAGCATGTGATGTGGAGATTAAGACAGGAAAAGCGGTGTGTGAGCATGCCTTGTAGGGTTAATGCGACAGTTAAAAATACACCTGTGAAAAGATTCTTGCTATCAGCGGTTCGCTATTATTTTTTTCCCTGCCTTACACACCACATAGTGAGAAATAATTATTGCACTGATTTTTTTTTGTTTATTTCTTTTCTCGTGGTCTAGAGTTGGCGCTCTAATCGGCATCGTGACGACAGTACCCTTTTATTCTTTAAAGTAGCTTGAAAAAAAACAGTTAGGTGTAGTTGAAAAGTGGCTTTCTCAAAATGAGTTTATGTAGGGTAGGCCTAGGTTTACTTGAAAAGAAAGTATTGTGTACAGTATTCAGACAGGCATTTCGTCATTTGTTCATACTGACCTATGAACTAAAATCTGGATGCTTTCGAAGTTTTGGATATTATATGTTGAATTCAGTTCTCTTTCTTCTGTGGTCCAATTCATGCTTTCAAATTAATATGGGCCGAGGATGTAATAAACATTTAGATATTATTTGCAAATAGCCATTACTCTTTACATATTACTGTGTAACCTCGATATAACATAATATGCCGTTGGGGGCGTAGAAAAGTGTTCATAATAACAAGATACACACCTAACATTGAGGTCCACCTGAAAAATGAAATGACCGAATAAAAATGAATCTGCGCATGTTAAATTCATATTTAGTAACAGAATATACTTATTAAATATTGTACTTGATATTACGATTCCTCCCCACATGTCTTTTGTCTTTGTCTCAGATTTAGTCAAAAGACTTAGCCTGCTCAGTTTTCAGAAACGTAGTGTTCAGTTAAACTACTGTTCCGGCAAGCTAGCGGATTTCAAAGAAGCACATCAGGAGAAATTTGACAAAAGCGACACGAAACAATTGGCACAGCAAGGAAAGGGAACTACGATTGCAAGACAAGAATGCGTCCTTGCTCACAGTGATTTTAAGAACAGGTGACTGATAACTTACAGAGATTATTAAAAAGAAAAGAACATTACTACATGTAATTTCTTGGACTGAAAACTTGGACAACGTCCACAACAACAAGAGCAACGACAACTTCCAGATTAGCGATATCAATACAAAGGGCCGGTGAATATCATATTGTGAAGGGGCTTGTCTTTGTTACCTCCGAGACCTGACAGTACTGTAGTGATCAGCTGGCTCAGTAGGTCAACGCAGTGACTCTGGTCTACTCTTCAAGTAGAAACACTGTCTTCTAGAGCAGCAGAACCTACCTCTAATAACTACTGCACCAAAGCAGAGTTGAGCAAGATACTGTTATCACAAATCTTTGAGAAGAGAGGTACCAAAACAGAAAGACAGAATAAACGTTTGAATTCAGTGAGTTGCAAACTTTGCCTCCCGCGACTTCGGCAGCAAAGACAAACATATTAAAGGCTGTGTGAGCGGCTTGAGCCAACTGCAACATTCTGACGAACTTTAGACTTTCACTGTCTACCCAGGAAAAAAGACCATGTTGAGACGCTGGAGATCACTGAAAAAGATTGTGTACGCTGCTTCCATCTTGTTTATCACTATTGTTCTGTATGCTACCACCAGTCCAAATGGTAAGGAATGTACGAAGGGTGGGAGGATGAGTATGTAGGTTGACTGGTGGTTGGTAGGTTGACAGGTGGACTAGAAAGTGGATGGTGGATATATGTTAGTGAGATACGAGACTGACAAGCGGGCTGGCAGGTTGTCTAAGTGCGAAAGTTTGTTTGTGGGCTCGAATAGTGTGTACACTGCTGGCTAACTGTTTTGAAGATAGATTGGAACGAATTGGTTGGTTGGTTGGTTGGTTGGTTGGTTGGTTGGTTGGTTGGTTGGTTGGTTGGTCGATCAGTGGATTTCATAATGTTATTAATCGCCGTTGTAGTAATGATGAGGATGATCGTAAGAAGTAGTTGCTGTTGTTATTGTTGTTGTTGTTGTTGTTATAATTTTCCTCCTCCTCCTCCTCCTCTTCCTCCTCCTCCTCCTCCTTCTCCTCCTCTTTTTCTGTTTCCTCTTCTTCTTCTTTTTACTATTAAAGTTTACATTTTTTTTTACGGCAGGTTATGATCAAGACACAAGCACAGAATGGATTCTTCCAATGGCTGCCCGTCATTCGGTAAAAATGTTCACATAGAATCTGGCTTGAACGTTTGAAGAGCTTTCGTGCTTGCAATTCTCGTTCTTGTTCTGCTTTTTCCGCTTTATCCATAACTCCAAAATCTGTGATTATTAAAATACTGTACATTAACTTGGCGAGAACGCCAGAGCAATGTAGCTCCATCTGCTCTAGACCGAATCAAAGTGTCGTCATTTTCTCTTGACCCTCTAGTGACCAGCGTATCAGATCTGATACATTTCGTGGAACAAA
>JAWQUT010000361.1:501608-514108 GCA_033807755.1 Ellobium chinense | reverse complement strand
ATGAGCCGTGCTTCAGAAATTTATATGTGTATGTGTGAATAGTCTTTTTTTTAATTGTTATTCTTTCGACGGATGTAGGCAGTCTTGCTGCAGCCAGATATTACTTATGTACCGTCATCTGCCAGTATCGAAGTAAGTATCATACATTTAAAGTATAAAACTCTTGTAAACATTTTAGGGAGATTGATATTACGAATACAGCAGAACCTCGATATAAGTCAGCATGTCTTAGTGCTTGGGAAAAAATATACTTATTAATGAATTTTACTTAATAACGACGTCCACTAATGAAATGATAGAATATTAATGAATAGTTGTGGGTGTGAATTTCATTTTTAATAGTAGACGTCTATACTTAAGAAATGGGTACTTAATATCGAGGATCTGCTGTATCAAAGTCTTAAACAACAAATCTAGGCTGGACTTTGACTCTGCTTAGTTTGAGGACCTAGTGCTGAAGATTTAATCTCGCTGGCTAGAATTTTTTTTTTCATTTTTCGTGTAGTAAAACTATATGATCTGGAATGGTATGTAGACCCCAAAAAAAGACGATTGACAACGATTCTTTGATCTTGATAATTTCTATATTTTAACTAAATTTTACATATTTTTATGATTAATATGATTCATAGCATCACACAAAGATAGAATTATGGACTGTGCATTCAGAATGCGGATTTGCGAACTTCTGCTGTTTTTGAACAATGGGCTTTGCCAAATTTGCCATCTCTTACTAAATTCAACAGCCTTCATAGTCATCTTCTCAGCACTTTTATTCTAGCTACGAAACATTTCTATAGAGTGAGCATTTGTTAGCTTGCCTAGACTGAAACGCCAAGAAAACATTATTTAAAATGTTTAAAAGTTAAAAACCGATATGTCCGTTCACTGAGTGACTATAATTTCACTAGACATAGCAACAACGGCTAGAGACGAAGGATAATAATGAAAATGATAATAAAAAAATAATAATAATAATGATAAAGTGCTTTTATATAACTCTCTACTTCCGAAGGGCTCGAAGCGCTTCACAGCCACATCACACATACTCAATACAAATTTACACCTCCACAAACACACAAGCTTACGCACACAGCACCTGCACATAAACACAAAATGAATACATACTTATATTCACTCACGCACACACATAGTATCTATATGTGTGAACAGTCAAAGAGCAAATGTCTCAAAGTCAGGGTGGAGCATGGATTCCAGCCTCGATTACAATGACACGATAAATAATATGTTAGTGATGAAATTAGCATTTATACAGTAGTCCCAGATAACTGGTTTGCAAATTCGAATTTAAAAACAAAAAATAAATTTAAAAAGTACATGCAAGGTTTTGTCTCCATTTATTGGGCCATCTGTAGCTCTTGTATTTAGAGAAACATGGTAGGCGTAAGAGAGACAATTATTAATGTAAACTTTCATGTCCGCGGGCACTGATCATGGATGGGACATAGGAGGAGATAAAACAGAGGCGGAGACAGAGAGGAGGAAGTTGGAATGGGGGTGGGGTGGGATTGTATTTCCTGAGCAAGCATGAGATGAACTTATGGTCGGGTATGAAAATAATGGTGATGTTGAGTGTAGCCTACTTATCGATTCCACTTTTTAAACAACAAACCACTCTTTCGCCAACGTTTTAATCATAATTTCCATTTGCTTTTTTTTTAACAATAAAGTGCCACCGCTAAGCCCCTACATGATCTTTTTGCATTACTTGGCTTGACGTCGGGCTGTTGACCGGAAGTTATCGGTGGCTTGAAAACGGTGAAGGCGTGCATCTTCTTTACCGAAACAACTAGATCAAATATTACTCTGCATATAATCCTAACTTCTAGATCTTTTGAAGAATTACATGTGGATAATTTTTAACAATTCGTTGTCTTTTCAAGATGATGATGATGACAATGATGATGATGATGATGATAATGATGATGATGACTATAATCTGCTAGTGTTGAATTAGAAACTAGGCTAGCAGAGGAGTTGGAAAAGGTGATCACCAAGAAAAGGTCCCTTCCTTTTGCCTATCTTTATTTTTTCATAAAATAAACCTTTTATCACTTTACTTAAGAAGTCGAATTCACTAGCTCGGTTAGATCCAACGCGATTCAGAATTCTTGACACAAGCAGATTTTTTTCCCCATGTCCGATGATATCAAAGTTATGTTATTCTGTACTACCGGCTGATCTATTGAGATCAGCTTTTCGATTTAAATTCAGAGATGACATCAATGTCTTCGCAACCCGACAAGCCGAAATCGATGGCCAGTAACAGTTTATAAAGATGTTTCACTCCTCTCTTCCCCACTTGACGCCAGGTGTGAATGAGTACCTGGTTTTAGAGCTAAGGAGGGGGGAGGCACTAGGCGCTGCATTACTGAAAATTGCAATGATTTTTTATGTATTTTATTTATAATATGTATAATATATCTACTGTCCTATCGCATATCCGTAAGAAAATGAACAATCGTATCACAGGTTGTATCTTAAATGTATTGTTTCGAATTTTCGCCCGTGGGGCTTTCTCAAAAGACTAACAACTAACTAAACAGACAAGGTGCTGAACCGAACAAACCTGACCCACTCTCAAGCACTTACAAAATTATCCTATTGTTTATATATTATATATTGTCCAATATTTATGTGTATTATGAATGAGATGTATAACATTGCAAGGCATTATAAACCAAACTCCTATTAGTATTAGCCATGTAGCTCACCCTCCAACTTCATCCACATGGGTGTCTCCGCCCCTGTCCACCGACCAACGTTAAGACAGAAGGCGGCTAGGTAATTTACCACCATTATTTATGAGTTAAGCCAAGCCCTGCCCAAATACCTGGGGCCTGAGCGACCAGCTTACAGTGTGTTACGGTGCTGGTGGGATCACATTCAAGCCAGGTGGAAAATAGACTACAAGCCTCAAGGCAATTTGAAGGGTGGGTGGGGGCAGGCGGGTTAGGNGGGCAGGCGGGTTAGGAGGGAGGGGGGAGGGGAAGAGATGTCTGTAATATTTTCGTCATAATGTTATTAAATAATATTGCAACTCTCGTGGTCTTCAACTTGGTGTGTTTGCCTTGCCTTAATATTGATTCATAACACTGAATATCATTTCTTGTCATTGTAACCGGGTGGAAAGGCATATAGGCTAGTATGGTATTCTTTCTCTTATATTTAAGAATGTGAGCTTAGTCTGATAATTTTTCAGATGTTACATATTATTTTAAGGAAGTGTGTCACCAGGGATTTCATCAAATTACTGTGAATGATCAATTTAGAGAAGAAGGGCCGAAAAAACCTACTCTAGAAAATTTCTGTCCCTGCCGGGGATCGAACCAGTGTCTCTCAGCTTGCAAGTCCGAGAGTGTTACCACTACACTACAGGGATGCTAACTTCACAGCAATTTAATTCTTAAGTACCTACTGCCTGAATCGGTCCCTAACTTCCACGTGCGAACCTAGTGTTCACCCGTGACCCTAACACACTTCCCGACATCATGACCCTTGATGTCAGTGTGTATAAGGTTGAGATTTCATTCGCTTGACAACTCCTTTCCTTGGTACAGCAATTTCTAGCAGTGACATGAGGGAGGCAGCCTGGTCGTCTGGTTTGTGAGTCGTACTCAGAAACTGAAGACTGTCAAGTCTAAGGTTTGTGTGTTCGACGAATGGATCGGCCTGTTTATGTTGTAGTGTCCTTGGGAATGACACCTCATTTCCTTTTCCCCACTAGACTCAGATGTAAATAAATACCAAGCTTTTGAGCTCGGTTCAAGTTGGGGGAAAGGGGGGAGGAGGAGGAATGAAGGACCAAGACGCTGCACCGCGGGCAACCAGCAATGACTTCGTTCTGTGTTTCATTTGTAGAGTAATTTTATGAATTTACATATTTGATTAATACTGATCTATGAGTTTGTATTATCAATGAGATGTATAAGAATGTACCCCGCTGTACACCAATTTCCCTACGGAGTGAATAAACGTTTTATTTTCATTTTCATTTGTCTTTACGATGATCGGGAGTCGAGAAAAGCGGGATGTTTGCCGGAGCGGATCTTATCCAAGGATCCGGGGTAGAGAGGGGAGACAAGTACAGAAATTAAAAAGCGCAGTGTAATTAATCATGCCGTCTTTGATCAAAGAGAACATGTCTTCAATGGGGAAAACCTTGTGATGTCGGGCTGGTTGACTCATCTGTGCCTTGTTACAGTATGGCGCATTCATGTAGGCGAGATCTTACCGGGGTAATCGCAATCTGACCCATATTCTGTTTGTGGAAAAGAGCAATATGATCGGAAAAGAAAGGGGAAGCAATTCACCGCGGTGAGTGAGACTGGGATCCTTGACGGTGAAAGGTGTTGCAGGTGAGTTGTTAATCAGCTTATTCATAGGGAAGAAATACAAATCGGTTGAGTGGCGGGATCCTAATCGGGAAGTATTGTATTGTATTCTCCGCAGTGCTCTGGTCGTAAGTCCTAGCCTATATTTTTTTTTAAATCTCAGATTTCCTCATCAGCTCTAAAACATTACAAAGTGGAAGGTATAGGTCGGTGTTGCCGCTCTGGTCATACGCTTTTCACATAATGCTCGCATGATTTCTCCCTACTATGATGTTGAAGCAAAATTATTGAGAAAGAAAATGTGTAATTGTATTCTTAAAATTGAGGAAATACACGCATTTTACCCACTTTATCCTACAATTCACATCATCCCTCAAGACCTTACTAAAAGTTATTTTCACCTATACAGGGACAAATGGCTTTTCGTAAGACTGGTTTACCCTATTGTAGGGAAACATCCCTACGAGAAGTAACACCAGTATGAACTGAATCCTTGAAAGATGACCTCGTGAACTCATACTCTAGTATAAAGCCGACATCTCTAATATTTTCAGATGCTCAGCTCAAATTCGGCAGATTAAAAAGAGTATCTGTAGTATTACAAGTCTTGTTAAAAATAGCGCCTCACTGGGTGTTAAAACAGATTACTGTCAAATTAATATTCATATAAAATATCCAGGTATTAGGAGTAGCTTTATCCTTATTGTCACTGTATCTCTTGATGACAACTCTATCAACTGTTTAGGGTAAAATCAAAATATTTTTATATATATTATATAACCGAGTTACTCGACTTTCACTCTACGTATAGCCTTCGTCTGCGTTCCTCAGAGATCATGGAGCGGTAATGTGTGTTGGGTCGGGGAGGGNGGGGGGGGGGGAGGTAAATGGGGGGATGGTTGACACCAGAGTATTGAAAACTTGAGGGTGATCAATGTAATTTACTATGTCAGATCTAATCGTAACCACAGTTTGCAAGTATCATTTATATGTATGCATTTGGCATAAATCTTGAGGCTCTTAGACTGAAGAGAGAGGCGGGGTTAAGGAAGAGAACGCACTGTTCAACAATTAAGACCTTGCGCATTAACGGTGGCATCTCATTATAAGCGGGTGGCAAGGTATATATAGTATTCATTCTTTATTATTAACTAAGGGGGAGGAATGTGAGCTCAGTCTGATAATTTTGTTTTCGATGTTACATATTATTTTAGGGAAGTGTGTCACTAGGGATTTTATCAAATTACTGTGAATGATCAGTTTTGAGAAGATGGGCCGATAAAAACCTACACTAGAAAATTTCCTGTCCCTGCCGGGGATCGAACCAGGGTCTCTCAGCTTGCAAGTCTGAACATCTTACCACTACACTACAGGGACGCTAATTTCACAGCAATTTAATTCTTAAATACCTACTGCCTGAATATTGTTTCCTAACTTCCACTTGCGAGCCTGGTATTCACCCGTGACCCAAATACACTTGCCGACTGCTCACATCTTACCACTGTGAGAACTACAATAACTCGGCATGTTGAACCTACTAGGATGCATTCAGCACCAATGCACTAATGTGATTTTTACGATTTTTGACATCAAGTTCTCAAATATCTAAGGACTCTCTCCCGTACTTAACCCTCTAGTGCCCACTGGTCCATATTTGGCAACCCAACTTCAAGGGTCCAGTATGGAGTGGTTCAAACATGGCACGGATGTTTCAGTTCCCGGAGGTCCAAATCTGAACCAAAATTTTTCACCTATTAAATATTGAAATTGTTCAAAATCAACGTTTTATATGTATTTTGGGTGGCACTTGAAGTGTGTATGTGAATTTTCAGAATTTTCCTACCAGTATTTCTATGCCTGGGCACTAGAGGGTTAACCTCACATCTAACCTTTTCTCCGCCCATAACTCTAAACGCAGCATGGGGGGAATCCCACGGTAATACCAAATGAACACACGGCACAATACAGAATAATCACTTTCCTAATTTTCTAAGAAGGGTTTGAAGTCCCAAGATTTATGTTGTGTTGGTTGCCTAATTTCTTTTCTTATCGAGATTTCCAGCACTAACCTTAACTTTTATGTGGAGTATAAAATATAAAGCCGTTAAAGATGCGCCTAAATCGTTACCGTGGGAAAACAAGCCCCGCCTACAAATTTTAATGGCCGTGGATATTGCCGCTATTCAAACGTTTACATGTTAGTTTTCTATATAGCAACGTTCGGATAGACAGTAAAATAGCGATCTGCAAAGTTTCTCTGCAGTATGAAGTGTTTTACTCGTGAAATTAGGAATACACTAAGCTCCGATGTGAAGTATGCGAATGAATTCAAATCCGTGATGTGTCCCATGATGCTTCTCCTTTCCTTTTGTACCCCAAGCGGGCCTTTAAATCTTGCAATAAAGAGATGCAGTCGTTTAACATGCTCATACTATTCATCTGTGCTCTGTCTAAGTCTTCTCTGTATGCCAAGTAAGACTTAAATATCTTTTTATCACGAAGGCTTCCATCAACTCTTTATGTGGAGTATAAAAGAAGTCATTAAATCTTGAAATAAATCGACTGAGCTGCTAAAAGGTGGGCGCAGTTAAGGATTTGTGTCATTTTAAAGTGTATTCTCTGTCGCCAGTCAGTAAATCCTATGACAATTGCAGTACATACAGTATGAGTTATCGAGGGCAAGACACAGGTAGTTTTGACTATCATCAACAAGACTCTACTGTAAGTGTTACACCATTTTTTTAGTAACTGTTTCTCTCTCTCCCACTATGTCCCTCTCTCTCTCTCTCTCTCTCTCTCTTTCTCGCTCCTTCTCTTTCTCTCTCTCTCTCTCACTTTTGCTCTTTCTGNTTTTTCGATGTTACATATTATTTTAGGGAAGTGTGTCACCAGGGATTTTATCAAATTACTGTGAATGATCAGTTTTGAGAAGATGGGCCGAAAAAAACATACACTAGAAAAGTTCCTGTCTCTGCCAGGGATCGAACCAGGGTCTCTCAGCTTGCAAGTCTGAACATGTTACCACTACACTACAGGGACGCTAATTTCACAGCAATTTAATTCTTAAATACCTACTGCCTGAATATTGTTTCCTAACTTCCACTTGCGAGCCTGGTATTCACCCGTGACCCAAATACACTTGCCGACTGCTCACATCTTACCACTGTGAGAACTACAATAACTCGGCATGTTGAACCTACTAGGATGCATTCAGCACCAATGCACTAATGTGATTTTTACGATTTTTGACATCAAGTTCTCAAATATCTAAGGACTCTCTCCCGTACTTAACCCTCTAGTGCCCACTGGTCCATATTTGGCAACCCAACTTCAAGGGTCCAGTATGGAGTGGTTCAAATATGGCACGGATGTTTCAGTGCCCAGAGGTCCAAATCTGACCCAAAATTGACCTGTTAAATATTGAAATTGTTCAAAATCAATGTTTTATACGTAGTTTGGGTGGTACTTAAGGTGTGTATGTGAATTTTCAGAATTTTCCTACCAGTATTTCTATGCCTGGGCACTAGAGGGTTAACCTCACTTCTAACCTTTTCTCCGCCCATAACTCTAAACGCAGCATGGGGGGGATCCCACGGTAATACCAAATGAACACACGGCACAATACAGAATAATCACTTTTCTAATTTTCTAAGAAGGGTTTAAAGTCCCAAGATTTATGTTATGTTGGTTGCCTAATTTCTTTTCTTATCGAGATTTCCAGCACTGACCTTAACTTTTATGTGGAGTATAAAATATAAATCCGTTAAAGATGAGCCCTAAATCGTTACCGTGGGGAAACAAGCCCCGCCCACAAATTTTAATGGCCGTGGATAATGCCGCTATTCACGTATTTTTTTTATTTCAAACTCTAGACGTTTACATGTTAGTTTTCTTTATAGCAACGTTCGGATGGACAGTAAAGGTATGAAGATGCCACTGTATTTTTCACTGTTGGCTATATTAGGTTTTACACCTCTCATTAACTTATCCTGGGGTGCCGTTTCAAAATACTTTCCAAATATGTTGTTTAGCTCTTCCTTCAAATTTTGACACAAAGAAAAATGCACCTGAACCAGTTAGATTTTGAGAACTTAGGCAGTGAAGCAGACAACCTAATATTTTAAACCTTTTCACTCAGTAAACAGGGTAACCTTACTCACCTAGCAACAACCACAAATTTTATACCTGAGTGACTAAACCTCACCTATTCTGAGTCTACACATATATTTGCACCTATCTAAGCCTTTGAAATTAAAATCCAACCCCTTCCCCCCCTCCCCATGGCCAATTATCTGATTTTATAGGGACTATTTAAAATTGCATATTTTTATGCCAGGTGCTATTGGCATCTTCATACCTAAAATAGCGATCTGCAAAGTTTCTCTGCAGTATGAAATGTTTTTTACTCGTGAAATTAGGAATACACTAAGCTCCAATGTGAAGAATACGACAGAATTCAAATCCGTGATGTGTCCCGTTATGCTTCTCCTTTCCTTTTGTACCCCAAGCGGGCCTTTAAATCTTGCAATAAAGAGATGCAGTCGTTTAACATACTCATACTATTCATCTGTCCTCTGTCTAAGTCTTCTCTGTATGCCAAGTGCCCAAGTAAGACCTACATATCTTTTTATCACGAAGGCTTCCGTCAACTCTTTATGTGGAGTATAAAAGAAGTCATTAAATCTTGAAATAAATCGACTGAGCTGCTAAAAGGCGGGCGCAGTTAAGGATTTGTGTCATTTTTAAATGTGTTCTCTGTCGCAAGTCAGTGAATCCTATGACAATTCCAGTACATACACTATGAGTTATCGAGGGCAAGAAACAGGTAGTTCTGACTGTCATCAACAACACTCTACTGTAAGTGTTACAACCATTAAATTTCTTACTTTCTTACATTTACTGTTTCTCTCTCTTTCTCTCTCTCTCTTTTTTTCTCTCTCTTTCTCTCTCTTTCTCTCTCTCTCTCTCGCTCTCTCTCTTTCTCTCTCTCTCTCACTTTTGCTCTTTCTGAGCCTCTCTCTGTATATATATGATGTATAATATGTATATATATATATATTATAATATATATTTATTTATTTTATAATTCTCTCTCTCTTTCTCGCTCTTCCTCTGTCTCTGTAAGTCTGTGTGTGTGTGTGCGCGTGTGTGTGTGTGTGTGTGAGTGTGTGTGTGTGTGTGTGTGTGTGTGTGTATGTGTGTGTGTAGTATTTGTGTATATCTGTGTATGTGTGTGGTATGTGTGTATATATATATATATATAAATCTGTATGTATATGTATATGGGTGTGTGTGGGCGTGTGTAGGTGTGTATACGACTTACGCGTACATGTGTTTATGTGTGTATGTGTAGGTGTGTGTGCGTCTGCATGTATGTGTGTATTGTGTGTGTATGTGTGTGTGTTTGTGCGTGCCTGGGTGTATGTGTATGTGTGTATTTGTGTAAATGTGTGTGTGTGTGTGTGTGTGTGTGTGTGTGTGTGTGTGTGTGTGCGTGTGTTGCGTGTATGTGTTATGTGTGTGTGGCCATATGTGACAGAATGTGGTCACTACACGTATTCCAATATTGGACAAAGTGGGATATTATCGCTTTATATATAGTAGTATTGTACAAGTACATTATAATGTATTTTATGGAAATAGGGAGGGAGTGAGGGTGTGTGTGTGTGTGTGTNTGTGTGTGTGTGTGTGTGTGTGTGTGTGTGTGTGTGTGTGTGTGTGTGTGTGTGTGTATACAGTGTGTGTGTGTGTGTGTGTGTGTATACAGTGTGTGTGTGTGTATTTATGTGTATGCGTGTGTGTGTGTCCGTCCCTCCGTCCGTCTGTCCGTCCTTGTAACTGACTCCCTTGAACAGTCTGTAAGAAAACAAAGCCTGGGTTTAAATTACTAGAGTGAACGCCCCTCGCTTTGCTCCACCTTCCGTTTGCGTTCACATGCTCAGAATTTCTCAAACATCTCCGCAAGTCGGTTAAGTACAACGAGCGAATGATCGATTTGCCTTTATTTACCATTTCGGCATGTAGGCACATCACTGTTTGCGTTTACCTTACTTTCCTCTTGACGACGTAGACATTGTTCTATCGACACCGGTCTTCACGTGGACACAGTCAAAACGTCTTGTGCCAGCGTAAAAGGAAGTGATAATCTTGATAACATTGGCAGAACTAGGTGGTTGTGCTTAAACCGCAAAATAGACATAAGAGTTGAGAAATAAATAATATTTCTGATCACATAAAGTAGCAGAAAAGTTAATGATGCACCAGTATTCCACCGCGTATTGTGGCCGCAAACTGTGTGCAAAGACGTGTCCCTTGCCTTCTCTGCGTCCAACCGTTTTTAAATGATTAAACATATCCATTGCAAGCATAAACTGAATGAGCCCAGAAAAAAAAGGCAAAGAATAATCATTGTTAAGAGTACTTGAGCCATCTCTAATTTTTTTTTTTAATCAGCCCTCATTCCTTTATCCCTCAATTTACAGCTAGCAGTAACAGTGCATGTTACTTAAATCTGCATGTAGATGTAGATGTGGTTAACGGTGAGATGGTTGAGGTGGTGCATGATGAGGATGAGGTGGAGAGGAGACGTGTCAAAAGAAATGGAGAGCGCGGTGGCATGGAAGTATGAGGTGATAGATGAGAATGCAAGTGTGTTATGGATGTAAGTGGAGAGCAGATGAGAAGAGGTAGATTGGCTGAGAGTATGGGAGGTGGTTTCTTGTGTGTGATAGTGTTGATAGCTTTTTACGATGATTAGGGGAAGGTGGCTTAGAGAGGCGCGGTATTTTTGGTAATGTTGTGTTAACTGATGTTAATTAAATAATAATAATGCAGTTTTTATGTGTTTTCATAGGCATTAAAGTGGCACACACTTTCTGTTCATCAACTCTTTACTTTATATTTGTGAAGTCCTGCCTGGTTTGGCATACTGCTCGGGAATGGTAGATCAAACTTTTTCAGTTACTATGATAATGATTTATGTGAGAATGATAAGGACTGAGAGAAAGGAGGAGAAAGAATACATTATCGAGACGGGGTATTTTGTTTTTCTTCTTAACAATATCCTGCCACAGAAAAAAAACAAAACCGAACGATGACAAATTGTGTGCGCCGTGGCAGTAAAGCTTATGCATGGCCGCACAGCATGTGCGGCGGGGTGGCTAGATAACACACCATTGTGAACCTCTACATTTTTCTATCATCTATATGTAACCGGGTGGCAAGGTAATGTAGGGTTCGTTCTTTATTATTAAGGTGGAGGAATGTGAGCTCAGTCTGATAATTTTTCTGTTACATATTATTTTAGGAAAGTGTGTCACCAGGGATTTTATCAAATTACTTTGAATTATCAATTTTGAGAAGATGGGCCGAACAAAAAAAACCTACACTAGAAAATTCCTGTCCCTTGCGGGAATCGAACCAGGGTCTCTCAGCTTGCAAGTTTGAACGTGTTACCACTACACTACATAGACGCTAACCTCAAAGCAATTTAAATCTTAAATACCTACTGCCTGAATCGTCCCTAACTTTCACGTGTGAGCTTAGTATTCACCCGTGACCCTAACACACTTCTCGACTGCTCACACATACCTGCATGCAATTTTATAAACAAGTGCCCTCAGTTCGCTTCCTGCCCAATCAACAGCGTTTGAGGACAAACGTACAGCTGCTACTCATTCATCTGTCTGAAGTAGGCGCAAGAGGGGACAATCGTTCTTCGGCTTAAAGAACAGGTCGACCACTGCCACCTGCACATACATGTATCAGTGTCACTATCGACTCTTACAAAATTTGGAGAAGGTTAGATGTGAAGGGCAGGTAGTTGGCTGTTTCTTTTTAAATTGGTTGTTTACATACAGACAGATACCGGATTGTTGCGGAGTTGTATCCAAACTATGTGTATCGATGAAGTTCTATAGAACCAGATGTATGTGTGTGTGTGTGTGTGTGTGTGTGTGTGTGCGTGCGTGCGTGCGTGCGTGCTTGCGTGTGTGTGTGTGTGTGTGTGTATGTATATATGTATGTATGTATGTATGTATGTATGTATGTATGTATGCATGTATGTATGTGTGTGTGTGTATGTATGTATGTATGTATGTATGTATGTATGTATGTATGTATGTATGTATGTATGTATGTATGTAT
>JAWQUT010000361.1:466086-491432 GCA_033807755.1 Ellobium chinense | reverse complement strand
TATTATTTTTTTTTTTTTTTTTTGTCCTAAGACTATGAAAGGATCAATTCTCTGACCCGGGGCTGTGGATATCAAACTGCTCACGTATGCGATGACCCGGAAGGAGTATACCCGACATGTGAGGTCACGTGCACAAGCCCATACTGCAACGACAAAAATGGCGACTTGTGGGCGGCCATGAAGCTTGAAGATGGAGCATCCCACTTTGGAACTCAGCATCTGAAATGGTTGATTGCTTTAGTCGTAGTTGTTCATTTTTTCTTTATTGTATGACCTGTGATTTGGAATTCTAGAGAATATAATAATACTGATGCAAATACCGACAGGACTGGTGATAGAACTAAATTCAACTTTTGCGATAATTGAATTTAAAAGTTTAAAAGCTTTGCATATAAAGTATATACGCCGCTTGATGGCAACTCCACATGATCTCGGGAAAAAAAGTTGCAATTAAAAGGAGTTGCCATTATCTAATGACCTATGTATAGACTTATGCCATTTTGCTATGTAGAAAATTTTGCGATTAAGCAGAAGTTGCAATTATCCAGATTATTATAAAGCGTCAGTGACCGTATATGATTTATGTTTAAACTAAAAAACAAGTATTTTTGTGACTATGTGGTCTGTAAATATATACAGGGGACATGACAGGAGACTTTTCAGCCAAAGACAAAAAGATTGCCTTGATTTATATTCTTTTATCAGAAAGGGTCAGAAATGTCAAACATTGTCTGTTATGTAGCTCTGGAGACCTTAGCTAGGGTCTGTGTTCTAAAAGTAGCTAAAGAGTTTAACAAGTTTAACAAGTTTATTTAAAGCTTAATTTACTGTAGAAAAAAAAAAGTACATAAAAGCATGAAACAGGAGGACACATACTCGCAATGTCTTTGAAATCTGATGATAGTTGCGACTCAGTCTCTCTAATATAGAATCTCAGAAAACTGATTGTGAGTCGCGGTGCATGATTCACGCATCCCTGTTTCAGACATCTTTCACATTAATATAGGCTTAGACTTTACGGTATGTATTTGACAGACCGCACTTGAAAATACACCTCTTGGTTTTGGGACTCAGAAATATAACTGAGAACTTTTGCATAAATGATGGGATCTCCTACCATCCTAAGAGTGACATTAACTCTGCGTGTAAAAAGCTACTAAGGTTGCATTCAGCATCGATACTATAAATAATGCAATTCTAACGATGATAAGAGATCTCATCGTTAATGCGCAAGCTCTCACTCTCAGTTACGTGACCTTCTGTCAAACTCTTTGGTTTTGGGGAGAGAGATCCCTGGATTTCTACCTGTAAAGTTGTTTGAGAGTTACGTAACTATATTAGGACACTAGGAGCACGAGCACAGTCAGGTTCCGTGAGACATCGAAAAGTCACAATGCGACAACGTAAGCTAGGGGGAATCTGTCGATTTGATTGATTTGTGCGATTTGAAACAATCAGTTCACTTTCATCAGATGGTACTGGTGTCTTTCTTTCAGATTTGTTATGAGGTGCGCACGTTGTCTCCTTTGGGATTATGTTCATAACCTCTTTTTGGCTGAGAAATGTACAGTCGTTTATGTATTTCAATCCTCTATGCAATTGTTGTCCAAATCTTTCGCACCTGTGGCCGTATGCATAGAGTTAAGTACAGTGAACACTACTAATGCTCTGGGGGTTTCTCGTGGTTTCCACATTGCGTTAACTAACGTGATGATTATGTATACGGCCACTGTTGCCGTCGGAGATAGAGAGCGAGAGAGCGAGCGAGCGAGAGAGAGAGAGAGAGAATGAGAGAAAAAAATGACAATTCTTTTTGTGCGCACTGGTGAGTGCATTATTACTATGACCTACCTGTGATGTTATTCAGAGCTCAACTTTATTCTTTATCACAGAATGATCGTCCATGGCAAGACAGGAACGCGTAAAAGACAACACGTATTGTGAAGATCAAGCGATTTGACGATGGTAAAAAATTGGACAATATGGCGGTGTCTACACAACCATGTTATCCGTTGTCACATGTTATATGGGGTATAAAGTCGTATTTCATAACTTAGGTAATATGCAGATTTTGATATTATTCTGTGCAGAATTTCATTCCTGATCTGCTGACGCCATTAAACTCTATCTAAGAGCTTAAAGACTTAAGAAAATGATTTCTGCGATGTTATATAAGGAATTAAGTCTTGTCATAAAAAATGTATATAGTCCTTTCATCAAGTCCGAATGGCGTCCACTGGATGGAATACTGTATTATACGTCAAGGCGGGCGATATTCTGTTATCCATAACCATATTTATCTCCATATGTGACTGTGTCTTTCATGCAAAACCCTTTTATTTATACGTCTTGAATTGCTCGCTACGTTTATCCACGTTTTAGCTCGCTCGTTGGCGATTGTGCTCCCTCTGGGTTACAGACCTGTAATGGGATTGGACCCTTTTTTCCTCTATGGGCTATATTAACATTTTGAGCTGCTCTCTGAACCCAAAGTTTTAGCTTTCACCCAGACCAGATTGAAGCTCATTATGTAGCCGAAAGTTTAAGACTTACCCAACCCTAGCAAGCCCATTGAAATTTTGAGCTTGGTTGCTATTTGTAAACAGAGCCTACATTTTTCACTGGTCAACACCAAACCCCTCCTCTTCCGCCTGAGCACACCCTTGACCTGGCAGTTCCAACCCAGGGCTAAATAGTGCCTGGCAAAATAAAGTAAAATAGACACAGTTTCCCATGATATCAAAATTTCCCCCCTGGAGCCCTTATTACTGGAAGCAGGGCATGCCAAAAGAGGGAAAAGGGGAGATGAAATATACCCCCTAAGTTGTACGACCCAAAAGTGAAAGTACAATTACAGGCCTGTAACCTCTGCTGCAGCTGATTTGAAATTCAAGTAACCATTGTCTCATCATGCTTTAGATAGTCTCTAATACGATATTGCAGTGATATTTGAGAGCTTGCGCATGAAAGATGGGATCTCTTACCATCGTAAGAATTACACTAATTGTACATGTTGCACGCTACTACTGATGCATTCAGCATCAATACATTAGTGTAATTGTTACAGTGATAAGAGATCTCATCTTTAAAGCGCAAGCGTTCAGTTATAGAAAAATAAGAACATTAAACATTACGAAAGACAAGAGAATGCTTTTGATCTCGAAATTCATCACCAACATCCCTCGCTGCTGACATTACCACCGCCAACACCACCATCATGCTCACCACTCTCAGTCATCACCCCGTCTCACCCGTCACCATAAGCAACACTACTGTATAGTCATTACCAACGCTACTACCACTAATGCAAACGCAAGCAACATACTGTACCACTATTACAACCACCCCCACCAGCAGCACTACTCCCATGAGTACAGGCAGATGCATCACACCAGATCACCATTACCACCGCGTATCACCACTACCAAAACTATTACCACCACTACCACCACTACCAACACCATGCATCATCATCACCATCATTGTTACCATCACTACAAACTCATCCATCACACCATCATCACTACCACTACCACCACGCATCGGTACCACTACCACCATGATCATTATCACCACCATCAATACTAGTATTACACCACCACCGCAACCACCACCACCACTACCACAACACATCACAACCATCACAACCATCACCACCACTACTACTACAACTACTACCACCACAACTACCATCACCATTACTACCACTACCAACACCTCTCATCACCACAACCCCTACTATGACTACCACCACCATCACTACTACCACCACTAAAACACATCCATCACACCATCATCATCGCCACCACCAGCACCACCACCATCCTCACCATCACTTCCACTACTACCACCACTACAAACGCATGCATCGTACCACCACCATGCACACGATACCAGAGTTCTATGTAATCTATTTCTTGTAGTCTGTACATAATAAAACATTGGAATTCCATTGAGCCCTCAGAGTTATCTACAGTTTGTTCTCTCTTCTTGTCGAAAAGACGTGTGGAGGGAGAAGAAGAAAGGTGGCAGAGAGAGAGAGAGAGAGAGAGAGAGAGAGAGAGAGAGAGAGAGAGAGAGAGAAAGACTGACAGACAGACAGAGAGGGAAGGAGACAGAGAGATAGAGAAAGAATGAGGTAAACAAACGTTAATAGATTACCGACCTATCGACCGACTGAGTGAATTCCTGACGGAAAGAAAGAGGAGAAATTATTGCGACTTTAGTAGAGGGTGTGCAAATCTATTCCAAAATAGATACAATTAGCCCTGAATTTGCAGAATATGTTTGAATTTGCAGAAATTTGCAAACTCGCGGCATAGTTTCAAAATGCGAACAGTCGCTATAATTTATGGCAATTTTCTGAAGAAAACGGGGAAGGGAGAGGGTTCCAGAACTAAGTTTGTCACTAACACAAGTATAAGATGCCCTCCCTTAACACAGGACGAGACTGCTTACAAGGGAATTCCGCATCCATTGTCTACTAAATCACGTGACATCATGAATTATTTACTAAACTTTGCACTTTGCCAACAATCATCCATAAAATTTTAAATTAAGATTATTCTGCTTTCAAGATCTTCTCCTGGGTTCCTGAAAACAGCCAGAAATGTCCTGGGTTCATGGATTTCATGAATTTTGGATGTGACATGTACTCAAAATGAGTCCTTCCGTCTAAACTTCAATAGCGATCTGTCCATAAAACAAAAGCACTGACAAGGATATCAACGTCTCACGGCAGAATCTGCGATGACACTAAGTTGTTCTCATGAGAGGGGCATGTTCTCATGAGCAAGTTACCCTCTTGTAAACCACCTCCTTACAATCTAGGCTACACCTCTGTCTGACAGGCAGACCACTACATAGCAGTGACGCCACTGGATAAACCTTCCATAAGGTTGCATCAAGCTAAGAAGAGACGACATCAGCTTGAAAAGTCACAGAAGGACAGTGATTGAGAGATAAATCAGGGAATCTCAAACGATATTTAATACATGGCCCCTCTAGGTATGAAGATGTCAATGTATTTTTCACTGCTGGCATTATAAGCTTTTACAACCGTATAGACTTTTAAGTTCTCCTAAACCAAAATAATCTCCACACATATTAGTTTTCATTACAAGTTCAATTCTTCCTTCAAATTTTAACACATCGAAAAAAGCCTCAAGACCAATTAGATTTTGAGAACTTTCGAAGAGATTCAGAACATAGATTATTGCATCTCAGATATTAAGCCTCTTCACACAGTAAGCTGAGTACATTTTGCATACAAAACTGCTCATCAACGTCTTCACCGTTAGGAATACACAAACTGGTGAGGGTAGGAAGCGAGATACAGCCAAAGGAAGACGAGAGTATGGAAATGTAATAGCAAGCGACACAATAAGTGAAAAAAATTGAGATGCACAAGGATAATCAAGGAAAGCAAATGAAAACTAAAATTAACGTTTTCTTAACAGTTTCTTTTCTCAAACAGGGACAAGAAAGACGCTATCCCAAGATGCACTGCTCTTTTGGTGTACTGGTGTACAACTTCCATTATGCCCCATGACTGTTTTGCACATAAATTGCCTTTTTTTTAAATCCTTGTTGCGGGTGATGATCCTGAGAACTTTTTACCTCAAAATAGAGCAGTTGTTACTTCACAGCCAGATTTGATACATGGATCTAACCTACGATAATTGCACATACAGTACTTAGAGAGGCATTTTTTTTTTCTAATTTTAATTTTTATTATTTCAGTTTGAGAGATAGCCCTTTCCCGTAATTAAAATAATTCCTGAGACACAAATCTTGAAAACTCCTCTGAAAGTATGTAGGCCTATTAACGTGTTTCAGACTAATTTAAGTTTGAAATCTGGTGGAGAATAATGATCGTACATGTGTTTTGAGAAAAAGGCCACCAAAACAAAAAACATTATTGCCCATGAGATGTGACCTATTTCTGCATGGCAGCTTCATGTTTTTTTAGGCCACTTAATTTTGCCAGATGAAAATCTTGGAATGAAGTTTGAAACCAGGCTACAAGAATACTTCGTGTAAAAGTTAAGTCAAGTGTGCATTTCTGTTTCCTAATAATACTACTTTTACGTAGAACGGCCTTTAACAATGATTTAACAAAAGTTCACTCGACTTCCTTTAACATGAATCCCACTGATAGCTTTATAGAAAAATTCGGGGTCAGTAATGATAAATATTTTGAGGACCTCTGTGTTTTGAGAACCTCTGAGATAGAATCATATGACCAGGCCTGACCCTGGTGCATCTTCCCAAAGATCTGCCTTGTAAGACAAACTATGAAGTATATTATTATGTAACCAGCACCGTAACCTATGATATAATGAATAAAGGCGTTCAAAATTAAGTCAATGACCTGATCTGGCAAGGAACTCCATATGTATTTCAAAAGGGGAGAGGGAGTGGCATTAGGTTGAACTGACAAAATGGTTTCATCCTGGGTCCTCTTTCAAAAGTGTTTATACATTTAATATTTAATGAAATATCCATGTTAAGTTCTTAATTGATAAAGTGCGGGTATAGGCCTCTGTCGTTTTAAATTACTACACAGAGTTCGAGGGCTCTGGTTTGCCCAAAGTTAACTTCAAGGGTTCCAATTTCGCCTTTGCTAATTTTGTATTTTTCCTCCTTGTAATAGTCGATAGTTTTTTGCTACTAGAATGACCATTCCAAATCCGTTATGTCTCAGTAAATCCCCTCCCCCATCCCTCTCTCCCGTCCCAGAATATACACACGCATCTTTCAGCTTCTGCAGATACGCCTGTGATGGAAATACATGCACGCAATTAATTCTACAAAATATAATTATCTGATGATTTCCTACTTCGTTTTGCAATACAAAATGCACAACAGTTCTTTAATGCGGCCTTCACTGAAGCAACAGTCATCCAGCCAGACACCTTCCACAGACGAGGAAATCTTATTGAGGGGTGGACACGAGGTATAGAAGAGTAGACGTGACAACTTAATTTCAACAGGCAAAACCGACGGCGTCAATGTCATGTGGTCCGAAAACAAATAAGTTCACTTAATTTGAAAATGTAATAATTTCATTAATTCAAATTTTATGCGGTTGAAATTTGGTATAGATATTGTCTGTCTACTTATGCCATAAATTTCAAATATCTGTGTCACAGCTGAAAATTTGATTTACTTGATTTTTTTTTTTCCGTTTTGGAGATGATTATGGAAAAGCATTGATGTTTACCAGAAAAAAAAAATCGGACAGAAATTTTAGCCCAGTTTTTTTTTTTGTTCTGTAATTACATAACGATTGCTCTATTGCATCTAAGGAAAGAACTAGGGACAAAAAATTGTTTTCTCTTAAATTTCTAACAGTTTGTTTGGAGACTGCTCTTAAAAATCATGTTCTAATGTTGCTGAAGATAATAAAATTGATAATTCAAACATGTTAGTAAAGGATCTTATCACGTTATTGATAGACTCTAGGTCTGCTATTCATATTAGTCCCAAAATATTGTATAATATCTAGATTTAAATCTAAATTAGGTATGTTTTCATGCATCCAATATTCATGTCTTCTTTCAGCCCTTCCATTTTTAAAATACTTGATCTTTGAAAATGTATCTTAAATCTTTCTTCATGCGCAGTCAAAATTGGGTTACAATTAACAGTTTTAAACATAACAACAGCAACACATCACTATGAGGCACAACGGCTATTCTTGCTGGCTGTGGTCTTATTGGCGCTTTCCTCACAGGTAGGTTTGTATCTGCAGACTTCACTTGTATAAACTAGCATGTTACCCGTTCTACGAATGGAAAGGAAAGGAGGATGAAAATTAAATAAGTCACGGTCACCAAATGTCGTGCGATCTGAGAATGGAAGTTCCGGTCTGAGACGGAAATGACGGACTTGACGGAAGTGCAGTATCACGTCGCATTCGCAATCATTAATTGATACATGATAATTATGACTCAATTTCTGAAAATTAGATACGTTTTCGGAAAAAACAAAGTTTAGATCACGTACAGGTTTGGTACATTTTACATACGTATGCCAGGTTTCATTCCTCTACGTTGCGTATTAAAAAAGCCTTTGCAGGAACAACGTTGGGCCCAAGCTCCATTATTATATGATCTATAGATGCGTCTTGAGCGGTTTCCCACAGGTGGGGTACAGACATAATGATATTGATAGATCTTTCCGTTTAGGAAGCGCACTGAAGGTGCAGGATCACACTTCCACAATTTTGACATCCAATGTGCTTCAGGTTAAGAGGGGGAAAAAGTGACGCAAGTGAAGAAACATATATATGTTATCATATGTCCGCAGAAATTTTAAAACAAAAATACATAGAAACCTTCAAAACATAAGTATCGTGAAAACATTTTGTTATTTTCAGTTCAAATTTACCTCAGTGCTTTTCGAGCATCATTTTTTTCCTAACCTCCCAGACAGACAGCCTGGATTCAGTATTGCCAAAGCTGTTCTCTCTCCCCCCCTTTCCCCCCAGCCTCCTAGGAATATTTGCACTCATGTTTTACCCTGAGGTTATAAATATCACAATAAATACTGTAATACTTTCAATACATTCTTTCGCAATTAACGAAGACAAAATATTCTCTATACTTTGTTATTAGCTCTTTAATAATTTTCATTATAGTATTTTGCAACACTCCTGTTCACAATATATTACACCACAATCTCCACATCAATGATTAAATTATATCACTTATAAAATATTCATGTACAAGCAGCAATGACTGTATTAAAATTTAAAGTGCCACAACTGACACTTGGGTGCAAATATCATATGTCAAATGTTACCAACAACACGCATACTGCTAGCGAATGAGTAGTGCCATGTGAGTTGTAAATTCAGAATTATGTGAGGGTACATGAAATTTTTAAACCTTGAGTTCAGGCAAGGTACCTGAATCAACACTGACATCTGACTATTTTAAAATTAATTTCATCAAATGCCATCTCTCTGTGAAGAGATATTATCATCAAAAAGTCCTCTCTAGAGTATCATTTTGGGCAAATGACTTGGACAGTTTGAAACACAAATCATTTTAAAAAGGACAGCTTAGTCACAAAAATATGTGTTTAAATGTATATCAGCATTCTGACTCATTTACTACCTTAACAGGACAAGCAGTGGCCTGTCGAAACATCATTTAAATTTGAAAATGGGACCTTTAGTGCTCTGAACCTTAACAGAACTTAATGAAAATGTGCAACGTCTTGGAAAAAAGGAAATTTCCTGAGAATTGGACATCGCAAGCTTAAAATTAACTAAGCTTGTAAATTCCCTGACAAGTGACAACAGTCTCCAAAGATGCTCCCAATCCTTTGACCATGAAAGACCACAACTTAGGTTCAACCTTAAAAACTATGCATTTCCTAGACACTGAAATAATTATTGGACTGTATTCAAGGCTTTGCAGAAGTCCAGGGGAATAGGGATATCCAAAGTGGGAGTAAGAGTTCAACAAGTTTAAAGAATATAGCATGGCATGGCACTACTCAAATTGATTAATTCTGTGCACCAGACAAGCAAAGAAAAGTTAGATGTAATAAAATCGCTACAAGGTTACACGCACACAATCACAAGTTCTATTGCTGAGGCAGTTGTTTATGCTTGGTGGTGGAGGTCGTCGTGATGAAGGTGGTGATGAAGGTGGTGGTCGTAGTGGCTGTGGAGACAGATTTGTGGTGCTAGTGTGGTTAGATAAGCTTTAATACTAGCAGAGAACGGTGGTAATGGTGGCTGTGGTTCATGCTGAAATTGTAATGATGTTTATGTGATCATCATAGACAGGGAAAAACTATCAAACAAAAACTCCAGCAGCTGAACGAAGGAGATTAAGCTCTGGTGAAGCACTAAAGTGGTGATGATAGTGGTAAAAGTAAATGAGAGTGCTGATGATGATTTGCCTTTGGTAATGTCAGTAAGATATGATGTAGATGCCAGATGCAATCTGAGTTCTGCTGACAGCTGGGATAACACCCCTATCACATAAAATTGCTGCAATTCCAACTAGAATGACTTAACAGATTTTTCTAGATCATAAGAATATGACTGCTGCTCAAGGGGAAAAAAACATAGGGCAAGATAATGCAAACTAGAGCTAGCACAACACCAAGGTTTAAAATCAGATTAGTGACAGATAATTTGGTATGGCCAGACACAGAATTCATGCCCCTAATTTGACAATCATTTTCCAAGAGAATTCCAAAAGACTGAAAATCTCTCCAAAAAGACAACAGCAAACATCAGAATCATTTTTTTTTTTTTTGTCGAAATTGGCCATGAAATATCTACAATCTTTGCTAAAACCCATAATTTTCCCAAGAGATATCAGGTAAAAAATGCAAATTTCAAGAGACTTTGTCTCCAGAGTAAGTTCCAGGATTATTCCGAGAAGACATACAAGTCATGCTCTGTAGTACACAACTGCTATAGTCGTGGTCATATTATCATCGACATTCAGGAAAACCAGTTAAGTATCATGGGTGTGTTGCAAAGAGTGGATTATCCCACTTCAATCAAACTGACCCAATGACCTATCTTTGGTTTGAGAAGTGGAGTCTTCAATCTTATCTGTAAGAAGCAAACAGCCATAAATAAAGGAAAGATCTGCTGGTCCTAACCCTCCTTCCTTCCCACATTCCCATCCCCACCGTAAAGAAAAATAAGGATATTCCTTCTAAACCCATGTATGTGCGCAAATTGAACTTCAGAAAAATTCCTTTTTTTTTTTAAGTTAAAGGGAATCAAACCCTAACGCTTATACCCCAATTTTCTTATTTTTAAATGTCAAAAACAGCTAACAGTCCAATTCTTCATGCATTAAGCCTGTGATATGGTGTAACTTGCAGCTAGGATAAGCTGCTTGCATGAATCTGCCTACAGAAGTCATGTGATGGAACAGGGAGCAAGGTTATGTCACTGGTTTGTTTTCTCCTACCCATCCCCTGATAGAGCAATCAACTCCCTAGCTCAGCTTACACATGCATGTATCGAAACAAACTTTACGATGCAGTAACCATAAAAAAAACAATATGAAACAGTACGATTTACAGTTTTATATACAGTATACCAAGCAGTTACAGCCGGTGTCCAAAAAACGGTTAGAAATTTAAATAAAGCATAAATATCTGACACATAAAATATATACTATATATCAGAAGTGTAGGGATTCACATGGGGCCACTATCTTTCAGAACTACATAGCCAAACAACAGTGGCAAGAAAAATACTGAGAGAAAGAGTACAGGGTGGACAGGGGTGAGTTACGACTGAACAGTCATTAGAAGGAACTGGAATTATTTTCTACTGTTATGAAGGAAATACATTTTATACAGTATTCTGTTATCTGAGAAACAGGGCAATTAAGCTGGGTGAGTTGCGAACAGGTAAAATTAATTATTCTTCACGGCATCTGTGCAGTATCATCTAAGGCAAGATTTATATCACTGGTCTTAAAATCAAGCCGAATGTGATAAATGAAGATCTGCTGTCAGAAGGCAAAAAGTTAATAAAAAACAACAGTGGAATTTGGTAATAGTAGAATGGTGGGGCTTTCCAAATGCTGCTGTTATTACTGTGTCCAGCTGATCCCGAACTGAGGTATTTGAGAAATGCTGGGTTTACACCTGATGGGCTATGATATAACCATCAATAATTCCATTCCACTTAAGCATCAGTTGTTAAATCACTATATTCATGCAAAACTCATAAGAGATTGTGACACTGGTGTCATAATAGTGTACTTTTCACTCTTCCAATTCCTATTCCTGTATGAAAAAGATATTTCAACATTAACAAAGAAGGAGAGGGGGATATAGAGATATAGACTATGCCCAATGCAACCAGGGTTCCGCTACAGTTATAACCACTGAGTTATGAGTTTGATTGTAAATGAATTTCCTTCTAACAATGGAATGCGTGCATGGCTGCCCATGTAAATCCCTAATCATGGCACATAGAGACAGCAAGTTAAAGACTAAACTGAACTAGATGGAGTTTCTGGTGACAGCGCTGCATGAGACTCTGATATCAATCTCACCGGTCTGAAAAAATTCATGAACAGAAAAGATAGGAATATTCACTGGCTCTGTTCCTGTTATTTGTAAATGTGCACTCAGTTACCACACTGTGGCCTGGGCGTTGTTGTTTTTTTCAATGATGTGTGAAATTTTGATATTTTGACAATGTACTTTACTCATTAGCATGGTAAATTGTAATTTTGGTAAATTTGATGCAAAACATACAAGTTAGCTGAAAAATAAAAAACAACAACAGTATTACTGTATTTCTCATTTTCTCCCGATTCCCCCAAAAGGTGAAAAATAAGCTTAACTTTCAAACTTGTCAATAACACATCTGTGTTCAAATTATTCTTTGAATGCAGACCATCACTGTGTTTAGTTGGGATAAAAGGCACAATATACAGAACTACATGTACTACAAAGTCTTACAAGATAATAGAATGTGTCACGCAGCCATATGACATGAGGTTTATGTTGCTAGACCAATAACTCAGATATAAGGCTCAGACTGAGACGGGGGCCTTCTTATATTAAATTATGTTGGCCATGGAAATCAAACGTACAACAATTTCTCAACACAAAACTACTGATTTTTTCTGTTGAATGGTCAGTAATTATTGATACATTCCAATTTTAATAAAACAGATTATCTGTAATTGTGTATTGAAAAATGATTTTCTATTTGCAAGTTTTTTTTTTCAGAACTTTTTCTTATTGCAGAGGGTTGATCTCTGCCTTTGCAAGTGACTATACCTCCAGCCAAATAACCCTAGCTCAAACAATTTTTCACTCTGGGAAAGTACAGTACAAGTAAGTGGCTTAAATCTCAGTCTGACTGACTGCGTGACATATATACCGGCGGTACTCAACATTTTCAAAAGAGGGATCAGTTTTGCATTTTAATAATCTTGCAAAAGCCGTATCTTAAGACAAGCATGCATGTTTCACCATAACATATGACACTATACAGAATGAATCCCTCTACATTTTATAATGATTTTGCGGGTCATGTTTTACCTAACCGTTAGGTATCCCTGCAAGTTATTGTACAATACTGTCTTGTTAATGTGACAAGACATTAGACTGGTTGTCCAAACAAATGAATACATCACAAATGTGTAAGTTACAAGATTGTAAATATACTATCAGTTTGTATCAATGCCTTGCCAGTTTGTACTAGGTCCTACCAATTTCTACCAAGGTCCTATCAGTTTGTAGGTCCTATCAGTTTGTAGGTCCTATCAGTTTGTAGGTCCTATCAGTTTGTAGGTCCTATAAATTTGAACCAAAGTCCTACCAGTTTGTAGGTCCTATCAATCTGAACCAAAGTCTTACACGGAAAGCTAGGGAAAGCTGACCTCCTTCTTTCATACTGTCACCTCAGTTTACAAGTGTTGCATGTCTACTTTGCCTAATCCTGGGATTCTTTCAAGCTCTGCATTGGGTTACTGCTGCAGGCAGGATTAGGGAAGAGAAAGAGCCTTTGGGAAAGTACTTCGACATATTTATGGATGCTCTCTATCCCCTTACCTCACTCAAGAACAATAAAGAAGCATTCTTAAGAGTCATGACCTAATTGTGGCTGAGCCCCTGTTGAGTGTCATGAAGTCGAAGGATAAAAACATGGAGGGAATTTGCTCTGAAATCTCCTGATTCCTTGCTCTTCAAATAAGTTTCTTTTCTACCTAGACATGTTCTTAACCCTAACCCATGTGCATCTTGGGGAGTCCAGTGATCACAACAAACAGACATTTGACACTTGTAAACCAAGGTGACAATTTGCTCTATATCTGCAAATGAAGTCATGAGAGGGTGGAGGGAGCTGTAATGCAGAGAGGAGCTATGGTCATTTCATTTCAATGTGGCAGAAAATATATTTTCATGAGTAAATGAGTGTGTCTTTTAGTTGGCAGGGGTATGTAAAGACAATAAGTAGGGCTTTGGCAGTGTAAACCAATCAGCGAAAATAAAATAGCATTAAGGAGAAGCAACCTGGGATAAAATGTTCTTGGCTTTGTAATGATTTTAACTATTTGTTAACATTTTGCTGCCACTATGCCAGAATATCTCCTGGACACCAAATTTACCACTGCTGCTGAAAATCTATACAGCCTAGAATCAGTATGGCCTAATAAAGGGGCGATACCTGGGAACCATAAGTACAGTAAATGGTGAATTCATGGTGACCTCCCACTGATCAATAGAACACAGTTAGCATGTATCCAAGTAATTTCAAGCCCACTGCCTTGAAAATAGAAAAAAAAAAATTCTATAGCAACAAAGTGTTAAAATTTGTGGCTTGAACTGATGTGTGAAATGCCATGGAGGTAGATGGTTGGGAGTCTCTAGTGGACAGCTTCAAAACCTCACACTGCCAACAAAGCAAGACCTGTACAAATTGCAAACTTACTTCTCAAAATCTTACACAAAATGCTATGGGCATACTATAGGTGTATCAGTATAAAATCAGTACTACATACTACGAAAACAATGAAATAAAATTAATTTGCAGTCGCTATCAGCAATGATTGTTCACATTTATGTCTTCGGTGCTCAATATCCAATCAAAACAGAGATCATAAAAGACCTCAACTCCTGAGGATTCCAACATCAGTCCGATTCTTTGTTCACAAACAGCAGCATTAAACTCCATTCATACATCCTGCTTTCACATTCTGCTTCACGTTAAGCAAATACCAGCCTAAGGGCATCTTCTGCTTTGAACCAACTTGTACTCCTAGTTCTTAATCTTGAATCAAAGAATGTCATAGCTATAATATAATAAGAAAATTAATAAAGAATGACTGCCTAATGCCAAGCTAAATTGTAGAAGGAACACAATACACTGAAACACAAAAAGACACATCAGTATCTTTTCCATTATTTCCTTGACCAGGATATTCTTCAGTGCTGAGTATTTTTGCCATGAATTTTCTGTGATACTTCCAGATATCTGACATTTTTTTCCATAACAACAACATAAAAACACAGCATGAAATTTATTCAATGCTCTTATAATTATACTCTGTTTGATGCACAGGGGAGTACATGTACTTCCAAGTAAAATCATGAACGCCAATATTTTCACATTTTGCATAATTTTTTCACCCTGAGAACTGGTCACTTCTGCTGATTCCCAGTAGTTTTCTGACCTAGAAACACCCATAGCCAATTACCATTTCCTTCTTTCTTCATTTTCCAAGTCTACAGCAACCTTGTTCAGTCCCAACCTCTGGCAGAAGGTCTGCTTTGTATTCCTGTCTTGTTATAGATGAAATAGTCTCTACATTTTGCAATATATCTTATCTTAGCACTATGAAGAGGCATGCTGGCCTGATTCATTATTTCTACAAGGTTTAAAGGTAAATCTGCATATTTGCGATATTTTTTTGTCCTTACCTACTTTATAAACTAGCAAATTCTCTTGACACTAGGATCACACAGAAACTGACATATGAAATCAAGGGAGTGAAATTTCCAACTCTATGCTTTGACACAGCATTACACAACACAAATTATACAAAAGCACAAATATACAAGTATGTGGAATATTGTGTCACGACTTCCTATTGAATCAGATCTACAAATTTTGCTAAGATTAAATTTTTTTTTTTTTTAAAAGTTCATCAGATTTTATTTCCAGCTCCATCAAGGAAATCAGTCTTTTTTTTTCGGTCTCACACAAAGTATACAATATAAATAGCTGTGGGATGACAGCTAAATTATGTTAAGAATGGTCTTGTTTTCATGATACCATTTACCATAACATACCCCTTACAGGGCAAAAGAAGTCTGTAAAGTTTTACAGACATGCAACAAAATGATTCTCAGATTTTATTTTCTTCTTGCCTTTCCCAAACCTCTTCCATTTACCTCCAATATGCTTAATGATCTGGCTTCAGATAAAAGCTTCATTCAAAATCATTCTTCGATAGTTCAGTGGAGACACACAAGGGCATGATTAATGGCAGAGCTCAATTCTGACTAAACATAATTTTCTGCAATCCGTGGCTAAAGTAATTTTTTACATTACTGAGGGAATGGGGGNAGGGGGGGGGGGGGGGGGGGGGGGAGAGAGAAGAGAGAACATCTTTATGGCAAATTTTTTAAAAAAAGGAGTCTGCATGTATCTTTGTGACCGGCACATTCTAATTTTCATAACTTGTCAGCACAGACCTTGATCTCATAAAAAACATGATACTCTAAAAAAATGGCCTAAGTACGACTTCTCAAAGCACAATGATAATTTGGCAGTAGACTATATAATAAGTTTAGCCTGGACAAGAAGAATTCTCCATATTCTGCCTAGCTTTCTGAAGACCCTTGCAAATGTGTGTTCGCCAATATGATATTGTATTCTAATAAAGAATATGGAATCAAGCATCAACTTATATACAGGCACCAGTATCCAGTATGCACCATCACCACAGAATGTTGCTTGGGTGCAATATCCCAATAGACATGAAAATCCAAAGTTTACAAGAGAAACAAAGAAGAACATGAAACTGTCTCATTTTCATAAATTTGCACTTAGCAAAGTGATTCTTTGAGAGTAAGCTCTACTGGTGAATGCTGTGTTATGCAAAACAGAGGTCAGCCTTTTTGGTCTAAACTTCCTGAGCTATTATCACAACACAGAGTTTCATTAGCTTTTGTCACTGAGATTGCTAGCACATGTCTGACATGAATCATGTTGGGAACAATGCTAGCTTTTTCATTAATTACATTTTGTGAAGTAGCTGAGTAACTGCGTGCACTATTCCTAAATGTTTTCCTATCAAGGAATTACATAAGAAATATTCTACCATTCCCTATCACCCAACGAGACTACTGAAATCAGTGATCTGACATTCTGACACAACATGCACAATGTTACTGGCAGTCCAAAGGCATCAAAACTCTAATTTCAAGTCAGGGGAGTGTTTATCAGGATACTGCACCCAAGTGATAATCTGTAGGTCCAAAGAAACCAGAGAGGAATAATGAGGTGAACTATCTGAAACTGTACATCACTCAATCACTTCTGTGAAGAATTCAGATTTGGAAGTCTGTTACTAAACAAGCTTAACTTCTACAACCATTATGATACAAGCTGGCAATTATGACATGCATGAAAAATTACATCACTCTATGTACAATATACATAGCTTTCTTTTTTATTCATCTCTTTAAAAAAAATGACAATACCATTATCAGGTCTGCAAAGAGGATCATTTTTTTCAGCAACAAAATGACCGTTCCAAGGTTTGATTGATTGACTTATGGCTGTTATTTACTGCGTCTTTCTTGCTGTAACAATTAATAACTGGATAGAATTGTCCTATTGCTTCTGCCTGGACAGCTGCCGTGAAGTCTACTCTTCCTTGATTTTGAAATTGTCGTGGGATTTTTATCATGTGCCACATGCATTTGGGATGTCCTGATTTCCATCCTTATCTGGGAAGACTAGATCTAATATCATCTGACAGAAGGGCTTATCTTTGCCTAAACTGTCTTTGAGAAAACTGAGCGGTTCTCTTTCAAGTTAGTTCTTTGCTTCAACAAATTTCATGTCTAATATCTGTACCTCATTAAAGGGCATATGCTGATCCATAGCAATATTTTGCTGGGAGATGAGTATTGACATCAAGATCTCAAATAAGCAAATAAATTATTTTGACTGGAAAACCAACATAAGCCTTTTGTCAGAAAATGTTAGATATGCCGGCTTTCCTACCTTGAAAGTCAGTCTTGCACTAAATTTAGTCCAGTATATACAAGCCTAACTGTACTAGTGGTGTCCAATATCAACAGAAAATTAGCATTTCATTGCTTGTGAACAAAAAAAAAAATGTATGGCCCTAGCCTGCTTAGCCATCATTTGATACCTACAAATTTCAGGAAATTTCCAAAAATATTTTGTCTCAAACAAATTTCAGATAATTTCTTGAGGGTGCATGTTCACAAATCTCAAGTAAGATGACGTTTTTCTGCGCTCAGCAATCACTATTCTGCTATGCAAGCCTGACAATGATGTGTCACTGTACGATACAGAAAAAAACTAAATCTTTGCCACCGTTACTGAAAAAACATCACAGGATATAGGTATGTGTATCATTAGCCATCTGACCAGGTTATACTGTTGTAGTCTGGGTACTTGGCTTTCAGCAGCTGGACAGTCATGGAGTGATCAGCTTTACCATAACCCTGGGGAGGATAGAAAGGAACACAGTCATTTTATTGAAAACAGGGTGGACAGGTGCTATACACAGACATCTGAAAATCAGATAGATGGGTGCTACAGATGGGTCCTATATACAGACATTTGAAAATTGGTGCTATATAGAGACATTTTTAAATCGAGTCGACAGGTGCTTAATATAGATATTTGAAACTAAGATAGGCTGGTGATATATAAGGATATTTGAAAATTGGGAGACATTGTGGATTATACTGACAACTTTCAGATGCATTTTTTACAGCCAGTCATACTGCTTCAAACAGTAGCTTTCGTACTACATCTAATGTCAAACAGAGAAGAACAGTAAGTCTTGCTTATTCTGAGTACAGTGTCATGATCTATAGATAGCTGAATATTTTTAATGAGTGCATCAAAATAGTTCATACAGGTGTTGAAGTTAAAGATTCCACAATATCAAATTTAAATTTGTTTTTTTCTATTCTCGAAGACATATAAAATTTCAGGAAATAAATATTCATTTTACGGCATCTAAACCACTCAGGACATTAACAATCGCCCTTCAATCCAAACTTTATTCGTAACTCCACAGCAATTGCTGAAATGGCCAAGTCAATATGAAACTGCTTAGGCTTTGGAACAGTGTCCATCTGCCCTGTATCAGGATGTCATATGATCAAACCAATATATTTCATCGGACATGATATACCACAATATGAAATCAATAGAGTGCTTCACACGCCTACCTGAGAATAACCAAACACATTGATGGTTTTGGCGATAGAGTCATGTTCAATCTTTCCACCACCAACACACTCACAAGTGACACCTATCTCTTCCAAGAAGGCGTCGAGGTGATCGTAAATGTCAGCTGAAAAGAGAAAAACCAAAAAATCCAGAGTCACTATTGCCATTAACCATTGTCACATCAGTGCCATTTTCAGAGGAAAAGTACAACTTTTAAGCAATAGAAACTCACTCTCTAAAAAACAATACCTATTCTTTACTTGACTGATGCATAAATTATACCTTTTTGTCAACAATAGGAACCAAGAAGTGGCTGTGTGACAAAGTGAGTTGATTATAGCAATGTTGATGTAATAGTTATCTCCTCTCTTCCTCTTGAAAATGGTACAAGGCTTTCCTTTTCTTCAATCTCTGTTCATCATTTAAGCATGTTGTCTCTGCATTTCTCTCCCATTCACCCTCTCTCTTTTTCCTTCACCAATTTCTTCTTTACTTGTGTCATTTTCTTTCAGTTCTCAGCTTTCTTAGCCCCAATCAACTGCAAACTATGTCATCCTGTAGAGGAACAGAGAGTTATACGTTTGCATATGGAACTGTACTGAATCGAGCTCAACCCAGAATTTCATCAAATTTTGTAGCAATATCCTGAGACTCTCCCCTACTACATGTACTTGATTTATGGTAAGGGGCAGACATTATCTCTGGCTAGAAACTATCTTACGTGTGCTTTCTCTTTTCTAATCCTGCCCTTAACTTGAAACCAGAGATCTTGATGAGAGTGCCCTAGATCATTTCAACCTATGTATGCTTTATGTTTAGGTTTATGCATGATTTAAGGACAATATCATGGGACTTTCCTCACATAGGCCTATGCTGATGGTTAGGAGCATGGGTCGAATCTCAGAAGTCTACAGAGTTCATGAACAGAGTCAGGTAGCTGACAACCCCAATTTTATGTACGCTGGATGGCGCCATAGAATAGAATACTGTGTGCAAATGCATCCAAAAGCTCAAGACCTTTCAAGTCCTTTTTAGGACAGTTTTGTTCCCTTAAGTGGGGGCCCTGAAAAATGAGGTTTTGGGGTAAAATTGTTTTGCTATTTTGAGGTACTTTGACATGTCTAGAATCCCGACAAAGTTTTTTGACGGCAGAAAATTCCATGTTTTGTCTAAAAAATGCATCTGAAGATGGTGAATGAAGCTTTGTTTTCGTCAGTTTGAGGTATCCCTGTTGAAATTACATAACTTTGATTTTCAGCTATAAGCCACAAGAATCGACCCTCATGTTGCATGTCAAACGAAAGGAAATTTTCTCCTCTACTAAAATCTTTGAATTAGATTTGACCAATGAACGTGTATGCCGTACAAAGTTATGATGAACTGAAGCATAAATTATGATTAGCACCAGTCCTCCTGCTATATGTAGCGAGGTCAAGACCTACTTTTAGCTCGGCTCAGGCCAACAAACATTTGATTCGCTCGTCGTATTTCGTGTGTGTTCACCTCAATTGACCCAGTTTTCTGATAAGTTCGGGCCATTCGTAGTAGACTCGTTTTGTGGTTTACAATAACAACAGCACATGATCTTCCAGATGAATGTTCGTGTACATGTATGAAAGTGTCTCCTCTTAGAACTCAAAATATAAGCCTCCTTCATTATTTATGGAGGAATTTTTCTACATTTTTGGATATAAGTTGCTCATATGTGTTCAAAAACTTGTACAAAAGAATATTTGGAGTTTCATTGCTATTTCATTCAGATTTAACTCACTGAAGACTAACGACATGTATACACGTCGTCCGCCATTATTCGCTTGGAGACTGACGACGTGTATACACGTCGTCCGCCATTATTCGCTTGGTGACTGACGACATGTATACACGTCCTACAGAATTAATTATCTGTAAGCAAATCCAGTCCTTGTGTTTGCTCGTAAATATTGTACAACTGTTCTGTGAGTATGTTTACACAATTTTCTTGCGTATTTCGTCACTTCCCGTTTGGAGAACGCGAAGCATTGTTCGAAATTCAAACCGATCGTTTTATGCCAAAATGTCTCGACGGCAGCTCAGATCAGCAAGAGAAGTGGTGGAAGAGTTCATGGCAGATGGCTCTGACACTGAGTCTACCGACTCAGAACTGAGGATTTGAATAATCATGATGAGGACAGTGATTCTGAACCTTCCTTTGTACCCTTACGACCTGCAGTAAGGCAAAACAAGCGAGGTGGACCATCTACATCTGCATTTTATATAGGTCACAAAATTAATTTTCCAGAAAAAACTACTGTATGCATCAAAAATCTGATTTCATATTTTGTTAGAACACATGTTTATCTTATTATGTGCAAAAAATCATATAAAAGCATCAACTTTTACACATGCAGTGATGTTTTGAAAACAGCCCAAAATCCTCAGTTCCAGTGGGATGGCAGCCATTTTTTAGATCAGTCCCAGCAGTACTGATTGCCAGAAATAGGTCAGTCTCCAGTGAGTTAACCATCGTTATTTCTGGACCAATCTATGTAATTTTTTGTATATAACAACTCCAACTGTACGTAAAAAGTAATAGAGAGATATTTGGGGTTTTTTTCAAATTTTCTGAAATTCGTGATGTTATTGTCACAAAATTGTGAAAATTAGTTATTTAGATTTTAGTGGAACCCCAAATTTGAAGCTGTGTAAAATAAAATTTCATCAGGATACCCAAAAATGCTCTCTATTAATGTTGAGAGAATATCTGTGGACATGTCTGTGTAAAATTTCGAATGGATAGCTTTTCATTTGATGGAGGAGATATCTATCGAAAATGACATGTTTTCCTGTAAATATTCAAAATGGCGGCCATTTCCATAGCAACCAAGATAAAAACATCATACTTTGTCACTGTTTTATACTAATTTGAACATGCTGAATCAAAAAATGATGGTTCAATTTCAAAAATATGTGGCATTTGGAAAATCACCCTCAGGACCCCCCCCCCCCCNCCCCCCCCCTCCCTTTAGTATATGAATTGTTAAATTTAACTGTAATGGTTGTTCAGTTGCTCAAAAAGAAAAATCTGCTTGGTCCAAAACATCAGCACATAAATAGCATAGGATAAAGCATCCAGTGGGCTTTTTATGCATACATATACTTTCAGGGCACAAATATAGAGCCCTAGGCAGGCTTGACAGAGACAGAAGGAAAATTACCTCTATAGAGACCATGAATTAGGCCACGTGATTAAACTACAACTTTTTAAAAAGCCAAAGTCTCAGGACACTGAGTTTAGTGCTGTAATGATAACTTTACTTGTGGTATCAACAAAACTAACTATTCTTACCGTGAAACTCAGCTTGACTTGTCCCCCTCACAATCATTTTAGAGTCATCCTTATTGCCATCCTGGTATACTTTGCACAAAATATACTTGAACCGACCATTCTCATCAATCACCACATCATCGATGCTCGCAAGCAATGGGTTCACCTCTGCTGTCTTGCCTGGCATGGTTAGGCCGTATTTTTTTGACAATGATGATTTAGAGCACCGTAATTGTGCTGAAAGTCAAAAAGACAAATTTGCATTCATACTGTGATCACAACAGAAACAAGTACAAGCCACCAATATACACTCCAACGAATCATGACTCCTCTTCCAGTGCCACAACTCACAACTCACAAATAACTACCCACACAGCCGCACGTAACTAAAGCCAAGTGTATCATAGATGGATTGTATGTCCGTCTTCAAATCATACTGATTCTGCTTACTTGGCTCAGTGCTAAAAGAATTAATACATCCATCCGTTCACTGTTGGGCAATCTACAATTCCCGATAAAGGCCAACCAAAAGTTTTGGACACAAAGATCAACATATACCTTATTTTACAATACAGATGTTGTATTATTCATTTTTGTGTGTGTATGTGTGCATTTGCTCACTAAAACACCTTCCTTGTCAGATCTGATTTCAAGCTTTCAAAAAATTTTTGCCGTACTGCCATCCTTGTAAATACCGTCAGACTTTAACTTAGAAATGTAGGCTCATCTGATGATTACCTGTCCAGCAAACTGCAAAGTTTGGGCACTATGCTGTGGCTTTTCACCTTTCAAACCAATCTTTACTGATGCTTCATATGGTTAATCTGGGGAAAACAAACACAGCCAAGCATTATTATGAGAATGGGTACTAATTTATTTTTCTGACTGCAACATCTTGGCAGCATAATTCAAAAACTCATTTAAAAATTGCAGAATTTTCTGAGATGTGCAAGTACTCTTAAGTTCACCCACACTGTGCAGCAGTGAGTGAACTATCTGACACTGCATGCAGTTATGCCTAAAAAATGCCATATTTTAATCTTAGCTTTTAACTAACTGATGGATCTTGAGGGGAATTCTCAATGAAACTCAACCAGAACTTGTGCCTACTAAAGCAATCCAAAATCTACTCCTAACTCTATCTCTTTACTGTAACCCTAACCTTAACCCTAACCCTAATGCTCATCAAGACAAGAGCATTAATCAAGGCGAGTTCCTAACCCTAAAACCTATCCAAAAAGGAGACTCACATGTGAGTCAGATTCAGAATTCCTCTCTGAATCTCTCTAATCTATAGATTACAACACAATGACTAGTCTGCTGTGTAGTCAAAACACATTGCCTTTACAACTTCATCCACAAAATAGCAACAAGGGATAGGGGTAACTGAAGAACACACTGTTTGGCGGGCACTACTGTAGAAGTGTGGTCCCGACTACCTTACTGATATATTGAACACAAAATAAATACAGTCGACTCCGCTTAATCACTCTCTGCTTATTCATCCTGTCCGCGAAATTGCAACTTTCCCCATGGAACCAAATTTTTCCTATATAAAAGTCACTGGATAATCACAATTCGCTCTGTAAAATTGCAACTCCTCAGTGGCCGTAAAATCTAGGATTAGCGGTAGAAGGTCTACAATGACAACTAAATATTTACACTGACGGCTGAAACTGCGCGACGGAGGGTAGAGACCTACTGACTGATTGACACCTGCCACGCTGTGACAGGTGTGAAGCCCCTCCTCTCTCCCTCTCCCTCTCTTTGGCCTCAGCTATCCCTGATAACACTTCTGCGCAAAAAAAAAGCTGCTTTAGAAATATGTGCTCTAATTTTTCTTTTAAATCCTATGGATGGTCCCTTCATCTTGTCTAATCTTACAATGGATGTTTGTTACTGTAGGGACAGAAAATGGTATTCATTACCTTTCACCAATTTTTTAGGCCATATTGAAGTCTAGATTAATACCTGACAGTCTTGACTGAAGTACCTGATGGTTGTTTTTTTTTTTCTGGTATTGATAACTGCTTTAAAGTAAAGCTTTATTTCTTGATACATCACTAAAAATAGTCAGCACCACACCTCCACACTAGAGCCGCTTGGCGGATGCCTCTAAGTCTAATGAATGTGATAAGGGAGATCTCTAAGGACAGTATCGCAATAGTGATGATAGTGATACCGTTCATTTCGACTTTAGTCATCCTAGACAAGGAATCGGTGCTGTCGTTAGAGAAGGCCGTGTTAAGTATTCTAATCCTTGTTTGGTTTGTGGTTAACACACCTTTTGGAATATGAAAAAAGATGATGTGTCTGATTCGGTGAACGATTATTAATTTAATCGCGTGCTGCCCTGGCAAGTGATTCCTCTGTGTTGTGTTGGGGGTAGCTGCACTCTACCTCTGCCTCTAGACACTCTAGTCCTAGACTACGATAGTCGACTATGTGAAATTACTGACATCAGAGAAGTGCCATTGGCTCGTCTCGAATGTCTTAAATCGGTCAGAACAAGTTACCTGTGGTCCTTAAGAACTTGATGTAAAAGAAGATGAGAAGGAAATGCTTCTTACGCGATAGATAATGATCACATAGCAGAGAGAACGTTCGCCAAAGAATGTTCGTAGTTTGTTGTGGTTTGAGATTTATTTATAGCTTTTGTTGTCTCCAAAAGGTCAAGGTTGTTAGCCTACATTTTGATAGTGGTCCGTACAACTATTTTGTACAGTACACGCATTGCCCCTTTTTATACGTAGGGATAATGTCGCGTTCAACCACACACAGCCAACGCAAAGAATAAAATTATTTTCTTTGAGCGAGTTGCCAGTGTATGAAACAAAAATCCCATATCGATGATGTAGTGCAATTATTCTCCGAAGTTCTCATTCTATAGATACAACCTCGCAGTCAAATAACGGTGCAACCTACACTGTAAAGAGATTATGATATAATAATATAATAAATAACACATTTATCTGTCTCACTGCAGGGTCAGTGTTAAAATGCACTTTTTACCTAATCACGAATATTCAGAACTCACATCTGACCATAAAACAAGAAGGAAATATAACGTAGATCTTG
>JAWQUT010000361.1:454258-466065 GCA_033807755.1 Ellobium chinense | reverse complement strand
GGGGGGGGGGGGAGGGGGAGAGAAAAATAGTAGGATAAAAACAAGTTAATGAATAAACTATACGTTTTTACATTCGTATATTATGTAATATGTTACTCTCAGCAGGGTCAGTGCTAAGCCGCTTACTAGTGCTGTCAAAAAAGTCATTAAAAAATTTGATGCTACGATCTCATTAGAAATAGAAGAAAAAAGAGAATGATATATATCTATACATTAGCTATTTTAATATTCTCATGTAAAATAACTATGTCTTTTTCTTTTGATTACATCTCGTATTGCGATATTAGGGCATTTGTAATGCACCAGTCATGAAAGGAAAAGGATGGCTTGTGTTATTTTCATTCTTTTGCCTCTTTTCATTTTATTTATCTATTCCTCTTCTTTTTCTTCTTCTTCTTCTTCTCCTCCTCCTCCTCCTCCTTCTCCTTCTTCTTCCACTTCTCTTCTTCTTATGTTTCTCCTTTTTTCTCAAAGCTGGTAACACTGAGCTTAGCTCTGAGCAGCTTTTTTCATAACAGTAGGCTGAAAACAAGTTATTGAAGTGTTGTCTACTGTGTATTTTAAACATGTTATATAATTTGTGACTCTCAGCAGTGTCAGTATTCATACCCAGAAAACTCAAATTCATAAACGTTGATACTTTTTTCAGTTAATGTTTTCAGTGCATTTCTTCTACAACAGCAACCCTGAGATCCAGAAGTTCTGGTTTTGATAGAGGAAATTTTTAGTCATTCATTTCCCACCCAGAAGCATGCTAACAATAAAAGATTTTAGTTGAAGCAAGAATGAGACAAAACGATGGATTTCGTGAGGTTTTTTCCGCACTCGCTGAATTGTTCAAATTGAGGCTTTTGACAATAAGTTTGCATTTTACTGTTTCCATCCGAAAGTTAAATTGGTGAAATCAGCAGGAATGTGGTAAAAGAAATTAAATAGTATGTTGTTTCGGTAAAATTTTCCTTTTGTTCCATTTTTATTTCGTTTCATTCATGCTTAAAAAGGCCCTGTTATAATTTTTGACACGATCCACCAACTTCCTTTTCCGCTGGATCGCCATCATGGTAAGGCAGCATGTTAGCTCTCTTTGTCGTATTTTAATAAATTTTGTAATTTTTGGGAAGACCCACATTCATTTATCCATTCCATTGAAACATGAACATGTAACTTGTCAAAATATTGCGTCAGGTAGCACGGTAGGTGAGAGTTTGGCCGACCTGCTCTTCATTTTCCTCTAAGTTTGGCGCAGTCGCGTCATCGGCATTAGCCTTAGGATTTTATTAGGAATTAGTAGGGGGTACCTCACGCATAGGCTAGACCGGCGAACTCGACACGCACACCGCTTTCTCCGACTTCACACACCAATTACTCAATGACCATTCGGTCTATCTGCATAAATTTAGCATCAATGAAAAGCTCAGCCTTTCCCCGTCAGTTTCATATCAAGAACATGATTAGTCTACATCTTAATTCAAAATCGAATTGCATAAAACATCGTAAAAACCCTGGTTAAGGACCAAGGTGTAGGCGCCGGACGATCTGCCTCCCTGTGGCACCTGAAATCACAGCCTGCGCGTACTGTGTTACGTGTGGTGGCGTTGTTTGAATGGAATTTTCCAGTGATGAAACTCATTATTGCCAATAATATTGGTTTCCAAAACCATGCGACTTGGAGAGATGAATGGACAGAGATCACGTGGCTATCCCTAACGACAGCACCGATGATACAGTTCATTTAGTCGTAGACACGACAGGTCATGGAATCGGTGTTGTCGTTAGAGAAGGCCGATCACGTGGCAGTTCAGTTTCCTCGAAGTTTCTACATTGTCTATACTATGAAGCGATTTTTTAATGTCATCAATTGCGCCTATGAGGACCATGAAATATAAAGTTTATCCATTTTCCTCAATGATACTAATTTGATTAACGAGATTGCACAAGGTTTTGTATGAGAAAACTTTAAATTGCCAACCCATGGTCGGCCCGATTTCGCTGGTCAGCTCTCGCCGTGTTCTCTTTGCCGCAGTTCAAGGGCAGGTCACTCGCGTGCTTAGCAGCGTGTCGAATGTACACAACGACCAACGCGAGATAGTGACACGCATGGGTGTTTATTTGCCCGCTGCATTCAATATTTGCATTGATTATGCCAAGAATGGCTTTGACTTTGGAACTTTGCTATATTGTATAGTAATATTAATGAAACACACTTATAAAAATTGAGTTCGTAGACTTAAATCTTTGCGACCCCAGTCTGGCTCACCTGGCGGACGCACAATCAACTGGGTCTGGCCGGGGTTAACTACGGGGCGGGGAGGCGGGGTGAAAGCAACGGTTAGGTTATTTTCTGAGAGCATTGTTGCTTTTTGTGGTTACAAACTGATGGTGTTTGATATAGGCCTATGGGATATCAGCTTTGAGAGCACCAGACTAATACATGTACATTTAGTTCAGTTCCTAGGCACATGTAGATCTAAACCAAGTGCCCTAAACAGTGTGTAAACATCGTATCACGTTGCTATACTGACTAGATCTAGGTCTAAGACTAGGCTAGGTTCTAGACCTAGATAGAAACCAAAAGTTGCTAAATAGTTAATACAGGGATGGGACTCTTCCGCGGAAACGCGGAAATTCGCGGAACCGACCTTGGGCTTCCTCGGGTATGCCGATTTGTTCCGCGGAATTTCGTGAAGTCAAGTTTTGTGTTGGAGGAAAATAACGAGATAATTAAAAACCTAAAAGTACGAAACGAGTTGCGCGCGCCTTTAAAGTAACCTCCCTTAGTAGATGCGTCATTTCCTGCTTGCTTGAAGTGAAATGGCGGCCCGAAGGGACATCGTTAGCTCCCGCACTGAGACATTTGATGAGAATGGAGTGAAAAACCCATGGAAATGGGACTGGATGAATGGAGATTGCGATCATGGCCGATTGGGAGATGTGATAAGAAAGTTGACAGCCCTTGGTATGGCTTACTGTCAGCTGTGCTGAAAGGAGATAAGTTACAGAAACAGAGACAGAGGTGCTATTGCTCAGTATGACCACGTGAAAACTGCCGTTCACGTGTCTCATATAGATCTAATAGGATATAATTGCACTGTTTTGATTCCTTTCCTTTTTTTTTGTACCCCTTTTGTTGAAAGATGCCTCATATGGCACTATTTTAGCCTCTAATTTTCAAAAATTTCCCTGGGGGGCATGCCCCCGGACCCCCCCTAGGAGGGGCGACCGCCGCACCATGTTCCTCTGAAATGGCCTTGACTGAGTCCCATCCCTGTTAATAGACGCACATTTTTTTTGCGGAAATTATGGTGGGACAGCAAAGTTCAGCGAATAAAATCATAGTTTGTTAAAAAATTTTGGGCAGTGGCCAGGTACCTGTTCAAGGTTTGCCATGTTTTTTAAAACTTATCCAAGAATTGTGAACACCTGCCCATTCTGTCCAACTCCAACCATTGTGAACTACCATTGTACTACCATGTGTTTTGTTTTGTTTTTTTTTTAAAGGATTCTTTACATGTTATGGCTTTCTCTAACAACAGCACCGATTTAGTTGAAATATCGATCTAGTCCATGACCTGTCTATGACTAAATGAACTGACAACTGTATCATTATCATTGCGGTGCTATCCTTCAAGATTATATAAGGTTTCATTTGTATTTGAATGGAGAATGATGCCAATGTTGAAGATGAAGGAGAAAACAGTTAAGATGACTGTGATGATGATGATGGTGGCAATAGAGTTAATTGAAGCAGGATTAGCCGTAGACTCAGGCTGGCAATTTAATCACCTAATAATATTGCCTTACAATCCCCATCCTTGCCCCTTTAAGGGAAGAATATGAGAGTGTTCGCAAACTTAGTATTAACAACAAATGTTCTTTTTTATTTTTGCGAACACCCCCATCCAAAATGCTAAAATCATGTTCACATTTTGTTAAACACAAGTTAGACGATGTCTACAGCTATTTGGCCACTATTGAAATATAGAAATAGCCAAACAGGCAACAAGATAATGCCTTCTTCCGGTTCAGAAATTATTCTTCCGGAGGATTAGCTAAGATGGATACCCCCTGTCGATGGTACATAGATTCAGTCGGACATCTTGTAAGATGGTGGACATCACACATTCCCGGAAAGTACCAGATATGCCAGGATGTCAATTTCTTCGTAAACAGAAGGAGAGTGTGTGCTGATATGAAATAGTGTAAAGGTGTTCGCAAATCGTGACATTCACAATCGATGAAGCTACTCTAGGCTACTCTCTCTCGGGACAGCACCGCTTTGGGAATGATACAGTTCATTTAATTTTAGACAAGTAATTGAATCAGTGCTGTCGTGAGAGAAGGCCGAGCCATGACCCAGCCATGTTCACATTATTTTTTTATGGTAATTGACCAAAAGTAGATTACCCACAGTCCCAGCTCCGCACTAGATGAAATTGTTCTAGTGACGATCGTTCTAAACTGTGGAAATTAACTGGACACTATTATCCTTGTCTGTCTCGCTATGTGGCATGCCTGTTCTATAGGCATTGCTGCACGTAAAGACAGATACATTTAAATTACATTTTTTCCCATGCCTTAATATTTCAGAGCTCTGAGCTGGTTTTTGTCAGTGTAGCATAGCAAAAAATCTAGACCTAGACTATATTTAGAGCATTATTATATAACTGCCGAATTGGACATAACTGGCTCTGAAACTAGTGTATTTCGCTTATTTTAAAGTTATATCTCTGTCTGTGAAGTAGAACTGTTCATTGGTCAGTCTAAAAGAAAGAACAGGTTCAGCTTGTCCTGAAAATTTTTTTGGATGGATTTGTTGCTTGGGAGGCCTTGTTGATTTCTCCAGAAATGCAGAGATGCAATTTGTATAAAAATATTAAGTATTTCAAGACTGTCAAGAGCCAGTTTTTTCTGTAAATTTTCTCCTATCCCTACCAATTTCCTGCATCAGAGCTGCTGGCCTTTGACCCTTTATTGTGGGGAATGGGGGAGTGCTGTCTGTGTTCTGTGTTGCAGCTGTTTTTGTCAAGTGTAACTGATTTTGCAGTCCACGTGGTATTTTCACATGACAGTATCCCATTCAGATTCTAGTTTTGTGTCATAGTACGCTGTTGCAGACATACTGTATATCATGTTTGTGCTGCTCTATCATTGCTGCATAAATTATTGGATGGCGTCCATCGCTCCGCCCTTTCCCCAAACATGAAAAAATTTTAGTAATTCAGGCTAATAATTGCGGGTGAAGATGGAACAAAACTGAGAAATTAAGGCACATGAACCGACAGATATAATTTATAGTTACTGTTGCAGATTTCACTGACCTGTGCTTTTCTCACGTCAAAGTGGGGGAAAAATGGAGTGCTGGGACCAGTGTTACTATCAAATGTGTTTTCAATTCTTTTTTTTTAAGTTACGATTTAACTTAGTCCTGGGAAATATTTGAAATTTACATCATTAACTGACAGTCTCTATCTGTTAGCACATGCCAGATTGAGATTCATTAGATCTGAATTATGGAAGGTATTTAAGTTTTCAAATTATCTGAATTTTTCTAAGCATATCCACAGTCCCAGCTCCGCACTAGATGAAACAGTTCTAGTGACGACCGTTCTAAACTGTGGACATTAACTGGACACTTTTGTCTGCGTCTGTCTCGCTATGTAGCATGCCTCTTGCATAGGCACTGTTGCACGTATAGACAGATACATTTCTCTACCTTGGCCTGGTTTCCTTTAGATATTTTGGCATTTTTCACAAAACTTTAACTGGTGTGGAAAGACTCATCAGTGGATCTCTTCAGTACTGTGAAGCCTTGATTTTCCCAGAAAATGCAAATTCATGCACATTATCAATATCATCCTTCCTACAAAACAAAGTTTCTTTTCCTATCACTTACTTGACTGTTGAGATTAATAGCAGAGTACCCTGATTAATGGCATCTACGAGTGGTAGATGTTGCTCCCAACTTTACAGTATTCATCTGTTTTCTAGAATGAGTTTGTTTTTTCTTCAACACCATTTTAATCTGATATTCTGCCACAATGAATGGACTCACTCTTTTTTTCAGTCAACTGGTTATTGAATTGATAACTTTTCCTTTTGAAAATTTATTCCACTTGTTGGGAGGAATTCTGAATGCCACCCACACCTCCTATCTTGATGGTCATTAGGGTTAGGAACTCACCTTCAATGATGCTCCTTTCTCAGTGGGGTTAGGATTTAGGGTAGGTTTTGTGTTGTATGGGTAGGCATGAGTTCTGGTTAGGGATGTGAGTAACATTCGGAATCTGGTTCAGTCTCCACCCAATCACTATAACAATTTTTTTTTACTCTTGGCTGTGAGAAGCATACAGATATCCTTCTCATTTATTTCATCTCTTTCATTTCACAGACGGTGAAGCGAAGAAACAACGGGCGTAATAAGAAAGGCCGAGGCCACGTCAAGTACGTGCGCTGCACCAACTGTGCAAGATGTTGCCCCAAGGACAAGGCCATCAAGAAGTTTGTGATTCGTAACATTGTTGAGGCTGCAGCCGTCAGGGATATCTCAGATGCCAGTGTCTATGAAAGTAAGTTGATAAAGGGAGGAAGAAATGTGGATGGGGAAAAAGCCAGTCATAGAAACTGTTGTGAAACAGTTCGATTAATGCAGTGAACTGAATGTGAGCAGGCTGACGAGCGAAAATTATCTGGAAATGTTTAGAGTAGTGTCCCTTGCTTGCTGAACCAGAGATAAAGGAATGCGCTAATACCTACATGAACTTTAAAACTGTTTGCCCCAGAGAGGCTGATATGTTCTCTTTGTGAATATTAATTGAAATATCCATAAACTGAAAAGAGCTAGCTCCTTTTTTTTTTTTTTTTTTTTATTCCTTTTTGCCTTACCACGAAGTGCACTTACTCAGCCTGCTGGGATTGCTGGCCAGAGGTCTCATTTTTCGTGCACCTGGAGGAGTGTCCCATATGCACCATCTATCTTACCACTTCCCACGCAAGAATGCTAGTTGTTCTGCTCATTATACCATAATTTCATGGTTTATTGTTCTTTTAATTATTACTCTAGAATACAAAATTTGCTTATTGATTTCCCTTCTCTAATTGTAATCAACTTACAAAGTTCTGATGTTCATTTTACTTTGCTCATAAGGTTTGTTTTTTTTTATGCATGTCAGGTCGGAATTTTTTTTTTTTTTAAATTAATGTGTTCAAAAAGTTCAAAGAGAATGATTAAAGAGGACTTCCACCATTTTTATGAAGTCCCCATTTGCCACTTATTCATGTCGAGAAACAGTTCATGCTTTCAAACCAAACTATGGATAAGTTGTCTTTTCAATTGTAGATCAGTATTCCACAGTTTTAATCATCTTGTTTCCTAATCCACATCAACAATTGTTCCTCCAGTGTATGCCCTGCCCAAGCTTTATGCCAAGCTGTTGTACTGTGTGTCCTGTGCTATCCACTCCAAAGTCGTGAGGAACAGATCCAGAGAAGCACGTAAAGACAGGACTCCTCCCATTAGGTTCAGACCTATGCGTGTAAGTACACCACTCGTGTGACTGGTACAGTAAACCTTCAGTGTGAAGTATGCTTTGGTGCATGGAAAAAGTATACTAAATGCAGAGTTGCCCTTAATATCACGTCTACACAAACAATGAAATGATAGAATAATAATGAATCCGTGTGTTAAAGTAACATTATATAACAATTTATGCTTATTAAATGAGTATGTAATAGGGATTTTACTGTATATACCATCGTACACTAATATACCCTGACATGTTTGTCACGAGGAGTCTTAATGTGAAGCCAACACATGTTTGAAATATATAGGTTCTGATGATTTTTTTTTTTACTAAGAAGCGTCTCTGGTATTATTTAGAAAAACGCCACCCATTTTGCAAAGCAATTCTCAGAATCCCACTTCCACATTTTTGGAGGTTTAAACAATGATCTCTCTGTCAGTTGTAACATAAACCCCCTCACAGCACAGGTAATCATTCTGCCCCTTTCTTTTCTCTCTCCTCTTCTTCTCCTCCTCCTCCTCCTCCCCCCCAAAGTATCATAAATACAAATGTGAAATGATGGTGAACAAATAGCTATATTTTGAGATAACATTTTCGTTGGCAGCGGTTTTGTGTGGGAATGCATGAAATATAAAAGGGAGGTGTTCGACACAGTAATGCACTATAATCTACAGTGGAGGAGTAGGTGATCCCTTTACATATATTATATATATAAAACTACAGTATTTTCACCAGGCCATGTGATTAAATTTCAGAATCTCAGCCCAAATTGTATGATCACATGCAGATCCATCCTGATTTCCTGCCTGCTAATCTGAGAAAATTTTTTTAAAATCTATTTTAAAAAACCCTCAAACTGTACCGATTTCTATGTAACAAGCGAAGGGAATGCTGTGCCAGCTAATAAGACCAGGAGAAAACTTTAAAACTAGCATCATTTTCAAACATTTTGGCCAAAGTGATGGCTAACTTGAATCAGTCCAATGGATATGGCTAAACCTTTAAATTTGTCCCATGTAGTTTGTGATACATGCACTTGAATGTATCCTTTTTGTCTTTGAAGTGTTAAATTAACATATATGTTCTCATTTACTTTTTCATTGACAGGAAGGTCAAGGTGGCCCAAGACCAGGTCAGGCCCAGGGTGCTGGCAGGAACTAGAAGCATCCTCCAGTGTGTTTATTAATGGAATTATCAATAAAATGAGTTAACTCATGTACATGTGCATTTGTTGATTATCTTTTTAAACGTATGGATGTCAGAGACTTGTTTTGGTTTTTCTCTTCTGTGTGTTTGGAAATCATAAAAGAGCTTTCACATATTAATAGTTTGATTGTAAATTAATTACTGCCATTATCATTCCCAGATCTGGAAAATACCAGAAGTCAGCAAAAGATGGCCATCTCTGACCCAAGAACAATTTTGGGAAAATTTAATTTGTGGTTCATAATTTCAATTGGCGTTATACTTTCTTGTGTCAGCAGGAGTGAGAATTTGTTAACCTGCTGTCAAATTTCATTAAACAGAAAAGTTATGATACAATGTTTTAATTATGTTATCATCATTAGGAAAAACATTAAGAAAATTAAAAAATATTCCTAACATTACATAGCAGTTCTGCAGCACATCAATGTTTTAAGACATTCTGTCCATGGTGACAATCAGGTAACATCATAATCCTTAAATTAAGTCATAATTAAATTTCGTGTTCCAGCTTTGGAGAAATAGGGCTTCTTGCAGCTTTGGGCTTCTTGCAGCTTTGGGTTTCTCCCAAGCAGCCGAAGTGTAGAGCATATTGTTGTATGTATGTGTCGACAGTGGCAGTTTGCAAACAATTTGACTGTTCTCATTACAGTACAAAATTATATTATTTTGCGTGATGAATAGCTAGCACTATGTACAAGATGAAGGACATTAATAACATTTCTTCAGGAAGTCTTATAAATCCACATAACATACAAAAAAACATTTTACACACACAAAAATTGCATTTATAACACAGAACTACCAATGAATCACAAGTATGTAATCCAACTTGTCCACAATGGAAAGGCGCATACTTCTACATTTGAAAAGGCAAACAACACACTTGGAGACGCTTATGAAAAATATACATATAAAGTTAACACCAATGTTGAAACACTTTGCACACTCAATAATGATCATTGGTTCAGATTACATCATATTACATGTATAAGTATTTATCTTGCTATGGATACTGTGATGTATGTCTAATGGAAAACAGGACATCCCTTGAATTTCATAATAATAGGCATGCCAGAAAGAATGAACTGTAAGGAGCAACATCAGCTACATTTCTTTGGAAAGGACATTCTATGTGTATCAGTCACATGACTATCATGAGCAATGTAAGTTCATGATCCTATAAACCACATTTGAAAATGCTGAACATAAAAATTTGTGTCGTTTCAAAACTTCACAAGGCCCAAAGTGGCTGAGTTTGATCAGTCATGCATTTTGTGAAATGTGCTATGCTTCATGCAGAGCTCAGGCACCCTCTTGGAATTTGCTTTGAAGACAAAAATTCCTGGAACTGTCCTCTTAAATTTGTAATTTTCTCCTGAAAAATTAGTGCATTAAAAAAAATTGCGGAAAAAGTGGCTGAGAGTGAGAGAGCCAAATCTCCTAGGAGAATCTATACTCATACATGCAATATACAGTACATGTTTTACTCATGGAAAATTTTGAAACATCCTGGATTTCTCTGGAAAATTGATTTTCATTTTGGGGCATGAATCATAATGTGAAAGATTTCTGAGTGTCCTCTGAACTAAACAAGCGTGTGCGGGCATGTTAAAGAAAACAGTACTCTGAACGACAAAAAATCCGAACAGAATGAGATATCATTACCAAATGTGATATTTTGCGTTTACTCCAGGCTCCCGGCACTCCGTTCTACAAGTACTGTATAATGCATTGTAATTTCCACCCACGCGCATCGAGTTAGTCAGGCCCACGCCCACAAAGCTCAGGGATGATGGATCTGGGATACTCCAGCTTTCCAGTTTACAAAGAAAATTAGTCATTAACATTTGAAAACCAGATCTAACCAATCTACACTGTATAAGGTTACAGAAGCCTAATCCAATTTCCCTCTTTGAGCCAGTAAACTGTTTTCTCTACTGTCACTTGCAAGAAATTCCACAATCTCTCTGTCTTCTTTATTTATTTGCAGAATTAAATGAGCTTAATAAAAATTATGTTCAAAATATAGAAATTGCAGTTGGTTTTCGAGCTGCGAACCGATACATCGAAAGGTGTAAACAAGCTAACCAGTTTCCTTAAGTTAACAAGTGCTCCGCACAGACGGCCACCCAAACTTCAGGTTTAATTTACAAAATCAGGAGAGAATGTAAAATAATTCGCATGTAACAGCATGTTATTTTCAGCCAATTAGAAGTCTGTTACCTTATACTAGTGCTACGTGACATCAAAGACAAAAATACCGTACTTAGTGATACTTCAGATTATCAAATATGGCCCGTTCTTTAGTACAGTAGTATAATTAGCTGCTAGTTCAACTGTAAGAACAGCAGTGCCTTTGAACATATCCACCCAGCATGAGAACTCAAAAACAGCACGTAATTACATGTAGTGGGTAGGACGTAGAGTACTTTATAAACTTAATAGTCGTAAACAAAGAAAAAAAAGGAAGCTTTTACGTGGTAAAATCAAAGATTTATCAAGCTTTTTTTGGCTATGACAAATTAAAAAATTTAAGGCAAACAAAAAAAATATAATAGAATCTTGGTGCATTGAAAAAGTGTCCTTCTCTAAAGACAGCACCGATTCCATGACTTGTCTACGACTAAGTGAACTGTATCATCGGTGCTGTCCTTAGAGATTGCCAAAAAGTGAATACATCATAACATGTATTATTGGAAGCATATTACACATGTACAGTACTTGGTATTGAAATACAGCCGACTCCGCTTAATCGCCCTTCCTCGGGATCACGGAAAAAGTNGGCGATTAAGCGGAGGAAGTAATTTCGGCCATATTTTTGGTAAGGAGATTAAATTTCTTTGATGTCGTGGTTTGATATCGTGCATTGACACCTTCTCGTCGCCAGTCTCAGGACAGACTCGCGTTTGACGGTGTTGTAGCGCACAAAATGTTTGATCTCCGCGGTCTCTCTCATTGTCCACGTCGCAATAGCCCAGCAGACAATGAGGAGTAGGATGGCACGGTAGGGATAGATCGTTCATCCACATGACACGTTCTCTGATCTAATCGAAATCCATCAGACAATCGCAATCAGGGGGG
>JAWQUT010000361.1:442395-453610 GCA_033807755.1 Ellobium chinense | reverse complement strand
ATGCATCCGCATACATGGAGGTAAATAAAATATTCCACACATAATTTCACATTTAGTCGTTCGTACGTTTTTGACACGCAAACCTCTGATAACTTGTCCTTTGGCTAAGTTGACAAAAAACGGGGTAGATCTAGCGTCCTTGTTGTTTCAGGGCTCCATTTGTAGTCCACTTGACTTTCAACAATATCTTTCTATACCAGCACCTTTCAGCACGTTCTGTCAAAGAACTGATCTTTCACATCGTCCTGAAAATAAGAAGATTTCCGTCATCATAACTACCACCATCATTGGCGAATCCTGGCCGGAGAGGTCCCTCCGGTTGTGGAGAAAGAGAGAAAGAATGAGTGATGAAATAAAACCTCTCCTCAATGTTTCCAGTTCCATCTAATCTATCCAAAGTACATGTACTAACTGAACAAACTGTAGAATAGGGATATAAAAAAAAAAAAAATCCGGCAGAAATCCGAACCACATCACGGCAAGCCCTGCACTGTACTGTACTAAACAGTATAATATAGGCGAGATGAGACGATGTTGCCGCCCTTTCTTTCCCCTCCCTCACCCTGAGGAGAACTCCAAGTTGGCCAACATTTGTCACTGAATACAACAGACCTTTTGGCTGAATGTTTCATCAGCACCACATAGTCTACATGTGTACTATTTTGTGTGCATACAGTATTGCGGTAAATTTTCCTCCCACGCGACTTCCAGTTCAGCAAGGGTGATAGCCCTGTAGGGTAATAATTTCGTGCAGTGTCTCACTTGCCTTCATCTTCCGGACTTTACATATGTTTATTATGTCAGTTTGTGCAGTGCTTCCTGCATATCTTGTTTATGATGGCCCTGTTATGTAAACTGTATTGCTGGTCAAACTTTTACTTAGGGGAGAATAGGTGGTTTGGTTAATTTATTACAAGTATGTGAAGCGCTCTGTCAGTGTCACCCCCCATCTCAGCGGGTTCATTTTAAGATTATTCGATAATCCCTCAGTCTGGATTTAAGAAACATAATGTATGGAAAGAGCTTAACCCCCACCCCCCCCCTTTTCTTTAATTTCATGTATAATTTATTACACTTTGTCATGTAGTCTAATTGAAGAGTTACAAGCTGTTATGCATAGCTAAGGCATAGTACTGAGCTCACATTCATCCCCCTTAATAATAAACGGAGAATACTATAATATGCCTTGCCACCCGGTTACAGTTACATTGTATTGAGGTGGATCTCGATATTAAATATACCTCAATAATAAGTATACACTTTCCGTGCACCAAGGGCATACTCAGCATAGATGTTCTTTTATTCAACTCTTACATATTTCCAACAAGATATAACTTAGATCTTTCTGGGTTTGTTTTTAACTCGTCTACAGCGAATGAAATCGGTGAAATCTCCAAGGCAACATATTAGAAGTCGAAGATTGAGAAAACTGAAAATTCTGTGGTAATGAGAAAATTATTGACAACCGGTAGTCTACTGTGAAAGGACAGTTTAGACATAAAAAGACAACACCACATTATATTAGACATATATTTCAGCTGCAGTCTGTTAAATAGTGAAGTTGTTTCTAAGAGTACTCGGGTTAAACTACCGAAGTGAAGCACTTCTGTCAGGCTTACAGCTGTAGCGGGAGAGGAGGTGAGAGAGGATGCATAATAGGAATAGTTTTGTAACAAGCTCAAACAAGTGTGTCTTATTGATTGTCGGAAATGGATGCTCCTCCATTTGTTAAGGATAAAGGTGAAAAAATATATTTCTAGGTCTATATTATTATTTAAAAAAAAGACTATATTATTATTTTTTTAAAAATCTGTAGAGTAATTATTATTAGTCTTTGACAGCAGGCTATCCTTAGCTTTGGTGATAAGAGAGCCAGACTCTGGTTATCTTTCCTTGTTACATTTTCCGGTCCAGGTTTTGGCGTTACACATCATTCAGCCAATGATATTCAGAGCGTCGCTTGCTTCGCGCCAAGCTGAATCCAGCTCAGCTGACTGACCGGAACAAAGTAACAACGTTCGGAAAAAAAAGATCTAAGGCAAACGGAGACGCAGTCAGTATTTTGGTATGTTTAGTAGTTTACCTACATTTTACCAGTTTGTTTAAGTTAAAGTAGAAGTTTAAAGATGCCTTTAAGCTGCTGCTGAAAAGGCCCAGTGTTCCTGGTCGTCTTCCGTGTAGCGTGTTTCACTGTTTCAGCAGCTGTTCAGACTTCAGAGTAAGTGATTTAAATTTAGTTAAAATTTAGGCCGTGATTTACTCACTCACAGTCTCTAAAGCAACTGCTTGACAACCTATACTCAGTCACTGAAGCAACTGCTTGACATGTATTGAACTGGATTATTTCTGTCAACGTATGCGGCCGGTTGGGCGCTCATCCTCCTCAGAATGAGGAATCAGAATGACGACCAGTTTTAAGAAATTTGGCAAACAGATGAGTCCACCTAGACTAGACTAATTCGAACTCAGATTACAAATTGAAATGAAGTTATATTTATAAATAGGTTTTTTTCTTCTATGCATATTATAGACTAGACTATAGTAAAAGTATCCCAGTTATTCGAACTCTGCATCGTGGGTTTTTTAAATTCCAATTCCAACGGACTGAGGCCGTCATACTTGCAGATTTCATTTGTGTTCGCCGTTCTACTGCTCTTGCAAAATCACAGTAAACAGAACCGGGTGGGAAACAAAGATGAGTAGTAGACATCTAGTGCCTTAGAGTGAGAAGGCAGGAGTTGGTAGGTAGGTAAGGGTATGTATTCTACGGCCTTCTCTAACGACAGCACCGATTCCATGACGTGTCTACGACTAAATGAACTGTATCATCGGTGCTGTCGTTAGAGATAGCCTATTCTACAACATTACTCCATGACTGATTAAGGGGGATGTTGCCATGTCTGGTGGGAGCGCAAGCCCGGGTAAAATATCGATCGATAATCATGCGCTTAGTGACACAGAACTACAAGATGTACACTTGCACAAATTATTTTTATTTGTCTAGTCTACATGCATGTGCTACTGTTGAAAAACAAATTGTTTTCTAATCCTAGGCTTGTATTATAATCGCACGCTACAGAAAACTTGTGTCTGAGACAAAAGAAAACTAGGAGGACCATCTAGTCTAGATTCTATCATTTATTGCTTGCAGACCACAAACAGACCACACAAGCACTAGCAGCACTAATGTGGGCCATATAGTTATAGCAGAATAAAAGTAAAAGCAAGGAAAGACTTTTGGTGATTAAGAATAAACTATATAGCAGAGTACACAGTAACAGCAGATCTCTACTGAGCACGCTGTATCAAACTTTAATACTGACTAAAATGACGTAAAACACCGAAAGCAAGCATCAGACTATCAAAATAAATGATTTTTAGGAAAATCAAATTTGAGAAAGGACGAGGGCAGTAATGAGTAATCCAAATGCAAGTCTTAATTTGAAACGTTTGTGATATCCTTGTCTGAACTCTCCCAGACTTACTGGCGTCACAAAGTGAATACTGTTCACACTTAGCCCTTAGCTCAGCAGCACAGAATTGAGAAAGGGGAAAGGTGGTTACTCGAGAGAGGGACAGATGACTTTTTTTTTCAAACAGGCCTTCTCATGGCTGCCACGCTTCAAACACACTCAATCCAAATGGCCTTTTCCAGGGCTCACAAAAATATTTTTTAAAAACACAAGGCTGGAAGTAGTGGAAGAGTGTGACCTTTTTAAAATTTTGTCCTGCAGTGGCGATAGTATATCATAAATCAAATTACTATGGCTATGCGAGTACTTTCCTAATTAAAATCGTAATTTGAATTCTGGTAATTCAAACCTATGACAGTCCCAGCGATTTCGACTTAAGCGGACTTCTGTATACCTAGAAAGAAGTTGGGAAGAATTCTAACGTACCTTGTTACTTGTATATATCTATAATATATTTAGGAAAGTCCCAAAGAAGAATGTGTTCAGATTTAGGCCTGTGCTAAAGGCAAAGGACTGCTTTAGGGATACACATTGGCTTAGACAGAGTATGTTATAGACATACTTTACAGAGTATAGACATAAGAAGAGTATCTGTTGAGTGCTGTGTCCTATTATGACAAGAGCCTAGTTTTAAATTTTTAAAGAAATTCTGCCCTATTCTTGTCTTCTTGCATGGTGGTGACATTTTTGCCTAAGCTTTCATAATGATATGTGTCTGTAAAATAATTGTTTATGATATGATCTTGCATACTATTCATTACTATTTGACATTTTTTCTCTCAGTAAAATTCGGGAAAAAGCATTTATCATGCCCGGTGTAAGATCAGCATATGCGATCCGCAAATGTAGTCGCCATCGCAGAGAACATGCTGATAATGAGAACAAAGAAAAGCAAGATTTTGATGATGGTAAGTTCATACATCTGTCTTTAAAAAAAAGAAGTGCAATTTAATGTGGTGTGGTATGTCATTTAATGATTTATGAATTGGGAAATTTCTCATGACAGCAGTCTTGTGCTTAAATATCAAACTGGTTTGGACGAAAAGCAAATAGCCTTGTTGCTCATTCTACATGCTGTAATTTAGTTCTAACTATAATCAGTTACTTCAGTATAAAAACTATCTAGGTCTTCAGTTTTCACAATGCTGTACGTCTAGAGATGTATCAGAATAGGTTTTAAAACTAAAAGGTTTATTTTCAAGCAACACAATTATATTTGTGTCTTTAGTTATGGCATTAGGATTCTGATTTTTGTTTTCAAAGTATGAGGTGTTTATCTTTGTTATTAAACCTGTGGACATAGAGTGAGGGCTAGCAGTAGATTTTTTTTGTGTATAATACAACTTTTGGACATCTGGTTCATATGGGTGTGTCTTTTCCCTGTCGAGTAATGCTACTGTGATTTTGTTTTCTAGTTGAGAAGCAGACAGCTGCCAAGAAATCTAGCAATGTTATGGATTCTGTCAAGAAAATGCTTGACAAAAGCCCTACAAAGAACAGGAGCTCAGAACACGACTCAGCCACAGATATTGAGGCTATGACTATGAGACGAGGTAATTTATGTTTGTGTAAGGTGCACAACAGACTTGTGTACACTTTTTATGTCATGCATTAGGGTATAATATTGTCTCATTTCTTGGATTTTAGTAATGTGTTGTCTTGTCCCTCCACTTGCTGTGAAATGTATGTACATAGAAGCTGTACCCGGAATTTTGACAAATAAAAGAATGAGATCGTATGAAATGGCATCTTTGTTTTTTAATGTTGCCAGCTTCGGTATGAACATAGATGTCCATCAGGCCCTTCCAAGAAATTTATATGTGTATTTTCTTTGAATTGACTGGCACTGGAACAGTTGGAGCAGTGAGAAATATTTTCCAAGTTTTTGTCCTGTGTGTCAGTGTCATTGTGATGGCAGCAGCCTCATGTACAAGGAATTCTTTGACTGCTTGCTTTAATATGCATGAAATGGCAGGCCAATAGCCCTCTCCAGCCCTCAGAAATTAAAAAAAAAAAAAAAAAAGTTGAGCTTGCCAGAAAGATCTGTCAAAACATATCCTGGAAGTTTGTTATTTTTACACTTTTTCTGCACTGGGGTCATAATAACGCCATCTCACCTGTCTCCTGAGAAAATTCAGCTGGAAAGTAATTTCTTCTGTGCTGTAGTTAATCTTATCATAATTACTGACCGGACTTTGGGATGTTAATGGACTCGTATGATTGAGTCAGCTTCTTTGCTAACTCCTTAAACTTCACTTTGTAGGGACGGTGGTTTGTCCAACATTTTCTGAAAATTGAAAATGAATCCCGAAAAATAACACATATTTAGGAAAGAGGAAATAGAATGATAAAACAACTTTTACTTTTAAACTGAGCGCCTTAGTTTGATCATAGTGTTTAAAAATGTTGCCACATGAAGATGCCATCCCTAACTTTATTGCATAAATTTTAGAAAATTGGATACACTGTGTGTATCATAAAGATTAGAAATAATAGATGCCAGGAGAGTTGTAATCTTGTTTACTGTAACTGAGGGGTCACCTCAATTTCCAGCTGATGTTTTCCTAGAATCTTTTTTACCTACCCAGACTATTTGATTCAATTTTCTTGTTGTCAGATGATCTCCTCTCTGTTATGTTAGTTAGGAGCTGTGGCCTCGCCTCACCAGTCCATAGAAACAGTCAGACATTTGTGAATGCAGCGTTTCTGGTCAGTAGCAGTAGCAGCTCTTCACACTCTGTGTCCCCATCCTCGCCTAATTCTCTGAAATCGCCGCCGTCACCAAGCACCCTACGTGTGACAACTGCTGCATCACTAGTTCAGCATAGGTCCCCACAGTTGAAAGCTGGAGTCTCTGAAGAAGGTATTTGGTGGAATAATTACCTGGTTTCTAATATGGTAGAAAAAAAGGTATAATACCCATAAATACCTTTACCCCCCATTTGGAAATCAATCCCCCAAAAATAACACATATTTAGGAAGAAGCAAATAGAAAAAAATGATATTACAATTTTCAATTTTGAACAGAGGGCCTTATTTTTATCGTAGTGTCCAAAAATTTTGCTATGAAATTTGGATAATATGTTACAGAGGTTGAAATAGTCATCTCTGGTGGAGTTGTTTTATTGTGACTGTAGCTGAAGGATCACCTCAATTTCCAGCAGATATTTTACTAGCATGTGGTGGGTTTCACAGAAATGAGTCACAGTTTTTCCCTTACAGAAAAGCTTTAAAGTAAACCTTAGTGATGAAGTATTATATTAAAGATTTTTCCATTTAGAATTCAGACATTTCATTTATTGGGGTTGCAATTGCTTTTAAGATATTGCTGAACAAAGAAATACAATGTCAATGACCAGTCTGAAGAGAAGAGTTGACCAGTTATTCCTGTGATGTAATTTTAATTTTCTTTGTCAGTTGTTTAAGTCTTGAAAATGGTTGTAATATTTACTGTAGTGAAAACATATTTTTTTTCTTTAGAGCTCACCCGAGCTTGCAGGCGTTTGCTCTCCCCAACAAAAAGGAAGTCAGATGATGAAAATGAATTCAGTTGTTGCAGTCTCTCACCTGTCAAATCACCACGGTCTTCCCCAAAAGATACATCGCCAAAAACTCCATCAAACCCACCTTCAGTGACCAGTGTCTCACCTCGGAGATCACGTGGCACACCACAGCCACTGGGAATTGAAACACCAAAATCATCCCACAGATCGGATAAGAAGACCCCAAGAGGTATATCATCTTCCTTGTTTCATTTTTCTTCAAGTGGTTCTGTTTTGCCACACTTTCAGATGCTGTGTCAGTTGTAGAGTTTTTTATGAAATTGTATACTTGGGATATTTTCACAAAGTTAATATGGTGTCACAAATCCCTTACATCCTATTCAAGGTGTACTTTAACGAAATGTGGGATGACATCATGAATACTTGCTTTCATCCTGTGATCCCAAATGTTATAACAAGTATGAAGTGCCAAAAAAGCTTATATGTGTTATGGAAATGGAATGAATTGAAAAAAAGAGGTGACACTTAAGATTGAGCACTTATGATCTATATCATTAACAAAAACATCTGATTTTTAGGAAATTTGTCTCTGTCGGATGAAGTGTTAGATTACCAAGAGCTAGTGGCGATAGCTGTGAAAATTTAGGGTTTAATACTTGCTCGTCTTTTTTCCCTCTTTGTAGCGTGCATGTCGGCTCCAAGACGTCTGTTCACCTCTCCAGATAAGCAAAGCAGAGCATCTGGAGATGGTACTCCACTGAAACAAGCATCTGATTTGTTGTTGACACCTAGCAAATCACCTTCCAGATCTCCATATTCCCCACACCCTCACAAACACAGGGGTGAGTCTTGCTATGTCGTGAGTTCTCTGATTCTAGATATCATATTTGCATGTTTGTTTGCCTTTTTGCCTTCTTTTTTTTTTTTTTGTATTAAAGTTTCAAAGGTTGTCATTGATGATAGGAATTATTCAGATGACCATTAGTCTGGCTTACCATACACCAACGTTTCAAGTGTGACATCAGTACTTTTCTCATGTCTGTATTGGTGAGGGGACGGAGGAAGAGCTTTTAAGTTGTGGATGAAACTGAATTACACCGCACAGTTGTTACAAAGTTGACAGCAAAATATGCAATATCTGGCTGCTTGCAAGGACAAAGCTTTTAAAAGATGAGGATTCAGACTGGTCATTTTACTTTTAGACTCATGGTTTAAGGTGTACTAAACAGAGTACTGTTGAGAGGTTTGGTTTAGTTGAGTTGCAGTAGAAATGTAACTGTCTGTGTCCCTTACTCAGATTGTTTCAGTCCAAACCCTTTTCCAATTCCAACCACTGGCTTGAATATGAGACCTTTGTTGATCTAGTTCTGTACAGGCCTCTGGATACAGTTTTTTGCTTCTCCCACATCTTGAAGTTCTTAAATCAAGGATGGCAGAAAACCAAATGTTTTCATAAAGCTGAAAATTAATACCCAAAACTAGTACATTTTAATAGAGGGGGAAATAAAATAATAAAATAATTTCAGTTTTGAATAGAAACCCTTATGTTAATCATGGTATTTGACATTTTTGTCATTGGCTGCTACCATCAGGTCTTGTTGCTGAATAAGTGTTTTTTCTTTTTTCTTTTTCTGTGATGTCCAGCCCAACCCTACCAAGCAGCCAAGCGTTGTCTGCACACAGCCAAACCAGATCGTCTAATTGGTCGAGACACAGAGGCAACTGAATTGGAGGACTTCATCTGTGACAAGCTGGACAGGGGCGTCAGTGGAAGTCTGTATATATCAGGGGGGCCTGGCACAGGGAAGACTGCTGTGATCAACCACGTCATTGACAAGTTGAATGTGAGTGTTGATAGTATTGAAGGGATTGTGTTAAATATACTCAAATACTGCTAGACTGAGCCCCTTTTTGGGGGTCCTGGGTTCCTTTTGGGAACACAGAAAAAGTTATGAAAAGGAACTACAATTATTCAGGAACTTTTATATGAAAAAATGGTTGGATAAAGTCTTATGGGGATAAGTTGGCCTACAAGGGGACTGTATTAGAAAGATTTGCTTGTTAGTCTTATACACTTGCAGAGTGACAATTTTACTCTTAGACTTAACATCTGATTCAATCCCATAGTATTATACAACTCTGCTGCGAGAGGGAAGACTACAAAAGGTGTTGCTGGATCAAAATAACTTTTTTGCAGCAGTAAAAAATCAGTGGAATTCAATACAAAAGGGTCCAGTTTAAAGATCTACTTCACAGCCTTTCTTGATTTAGTGTAATACAAATTACAAAACCATACATTAAAATGTAAGTTAAGAACAACTGTAGACTCCAATGCGCTCACTTCCATTTTACAGTTAGCTTCCTGGAAATCAATTTGCTTGCCTTTGAGATGCAAAGTGAAATTTGATATCTTTGCATGCATAATTAAAAGTTTGGCTGATAGATATATATGCAAAGAAACTAGTAAAGCATGCTTTTTATTCTGTATTCTTGTTCAGAAGTTTAGACTACTTCTTTTTTCTTGCCAGGATAATTTTGTCTCTTGCAAGGAAAGTTGCGAGAAAATTCAAGGAAACAAATTGGGCTTGGCGTTTTACACAAATTTGAATTGGTCTTGATCTATGAAGGTACATGCAGTGATGTATCTTTTCTCTTTTCTTCGGGATTTTCTTATCTTTGATTGTCAAATTTTTATTTCCATTGTTAATGTAGAGTGAGTATGGAGGTCTGCGAACAGCTTTCATCAACTGCATGGCCCTGAAAGACTCCAACGCTGTCTTCAGTCAAATGTATGAACAGCTCTCAGGATCACCCATCAAGACCAAGAACTCAGCTGGTGCTTTAGAGAAAATGTTCACCACATGTAAAAAATGCATGTAAGTTTCTAGTCTTACTTTCTAAAATGTGAATTGTCCCATCATTCTATAGGTCTAAGTATAGAAAATTAATACATTGGTAGCTGCACTGTCATAATTTTTTAGGTGAGTTTTATAGAAATGCTGGCATTTTTATTAAAGGTGGTTTATACGGCTAGAAGTACTTGATGTCAATAGTTTATCATGTGTTCTTTTAGCATCAGTGTGGGAAACCTGCAATCCTTTTCTTGAAATGATCCTTTTCTTATTCATTAAAATTTTTGTGATGAGTCTTCAAAATGGGTAAGGCAGTCTCCAACTTACCAACTTCACAATAAGTAGAAATAATCTTTAGATTTTGTTCTCATTTTTCATCTCCATTTTCTCATTTTCATTAGACTTGTAGTTCTGGATGAGATTGATCAGCTGGACAGCAAGCATCATCATATCTTGTACAGAATCTTTGAATGGCCAGCCCTGGAAAACTCCAAACTCATTCTTATAGGTGAGCAGATTTAATAAAATTTGAAATGTCCTGCTTGGAATAGACAGGTTAGTTCATGGATGCTGCTATCTTGTTTGTGCTGTGTTTGTAAGCATACATCTCATGGACGACCCGAAATTTCTGTATATAAAGATTACACTTCAAATTCGGCACATTCTGTTTTGTGTATTATAAAAATAGACACACTACAGATGTTTTCTGTATACACAAAGCAGTTTCATGCTTTGAAACTGGCCCAAACCCACAGCAAACTTTCACAAATGGTGAACGTTTTCACATTATTTTAAGAATCTGTAGGGTCAAATGAGTAGTGTCCATGGATGCCCATGAAGCACTCCATTTTTGTAATTTCTTACCCATGAACAGCAACGCCATGGGAGGATTCATAAAAATTTGATACAGGCCAGCTTCCTTCGTGCAACATCTGGTGTGACTTAGTGAAGTTTTGCTTTACCATATACTTCCCAGTACAAGTAAATTTTTGGATGATTCTTTGCTTAACCCTTAACGTGCGATTTTCGCCTTTTGGCGAAAGGTTCAAAACGCGTTCCGGTAGCGACGTTCGCCAAAAGGCGAAACCCATGGGGTACCACTTTTCCGGTGCGAATAAAGAATTGTACGAAGCTTTGATTATTTCTGGGTGAATTTTTTTCACGCCCGAGCGCCTGAAACTCTGTCAGTTATTGACATTTTGGTTTATGTTTACATTCTGATCATGGAATCAAATGATGAAGGGCAAGTTTATCGTCACGATAGTGATTCTGACGAGGATGTCGGAGACGAAAGGGACGATTCATGGTCGAGTTTCAATGGGAATGGGGAGTCTACTAGATTTAGCGATGACGATGAACTTGGACCCACGGGTGATGGAAATGGGGG
>JAWQUT010000361.1:430155-440085 GCA_033807755.1 Ellobium chinense | reverse complement strand
ATGGCTGTGTATTCAGTACATAGTATGCTCAGTTATGCTAAATATGTTGCCATTTCTATATTTCCAGACTGTAACAGCCCCACCAAACAGAATCAGGCAACTCCTCTCAAGAGAGTGACGATTACCCACATCTCCAGGGTCATGTCAGAGGTATACGGGTCAAGTGTGAAGGCTGCAGACAACAGTGAGAATGATGTCCCTTTGCAGCAGAAAGTTGCCATGTGTTGTCTCCTCCTGCTGGTCAAGAGTTCAAGACTAAAAGAGATTCCTGTAGGGAAGGTGAGGATTCTTTATTGTGTTCCGAGGCTGTGCTTGTGTCATGCTCTGATCATATTCTGAGTGAAGATGCAAATTGGAATTCACTATATCCTTGCTCTTACCTATCCAGACTAAACCAAAGAAATTGTAATACTCAGAGGTGAGACCTCTGAAATCAGAGAAAGTTGTTTTAGAGAAGGCTCTTTTCACCAGCCTCAGAATCTTTGATAGAAAGTCATAATGAAAAAGATTTTTAGTTGTTACTTTATGTTGTCTTTTGTGTGTGTCATAAGTATTTAAGGCATTTGGTTTTTTTTTTTTTAATACACAAGACATTTTTATGAAATAACTACTAAGCTGATTTGATGATATAATCTGTGTAAATCTGTAGAGAGTTAAGACAGTTTAACAGAAAAAGAATGGCTTACCTGAATACGTGGTGGAAATATGTGCAGAGTTGTTACAGACAAGCAAACAACTGAGGTGGGGAAAAAGATACTGCGACTTAGTTCTTGTAATACCACTGTGTGGTTCACTGAGACTGTTGTAAGTGATTGCCCAGCCACAGAATACAGATGTTAAGAACTAGAGTATTGTTATTCCAGCTGTAGGATATTTGTAATCCGTCTTATCAATTTCTTCCTGAAAGCTTCATGATACCTACACTAAAATCTGCAAGAAGAGGCAGATGGTTCCTGTGGACCAGAGTGAGTTTCACTCTCTCCTGACGCTCATGGAATCTCGTGGCTTAATAGCCGTGAAGAAGGCTAAGGAAACAAGGCTGAACAAGGTGAGAAACAAATTATGATAATTCCATCAGGAATACCACTCTTCTGAGAATTCTTGGAAATCCGAGAATATCGGCAGCTCCAAGAATGCCGTCTGAGAACCCATGATGACTCTCAGAAAAGGGAAATTCCCTAGATCCAACATTTTATCGGAAGTTTCAGCGCGACCGCAGTACAGATAGATCAGCATTCACAGTAGATGTAGGCTTTCGAGTACGGCCACCGTATGGATAAACAGATTAGAATTAATAAAAGATCACTTCCGGTTATCGTAAATATGTTCTGTAAATTCCGTACTGTCATGGAAGCGAGTATTTTGCTTTTGAAAATCCATTTGGAGAACGGATACCATCCAAGACACACAAATTTGGCGTTCCGCTTTCTTCTGCAGAGATTTGCCTCGTACTTGTAAGCCTAGCTTCTGTAGCACTAGGACTGGGGGTTTTCGCTCGTCTTCCTTCGGCGGTGTGTGGGTTAGGCTGGTCGACTTCGCAGAACATGTAGATCTATGTTAATTTGCGGAGATAGTCTGATTTATGATTGAAAGCAAGAGATCTAAGCATCAAAATCTTTTAAGGGCATCCTAGTAGATCTAGGGACTTTCCAATTGAAGCTTTTCTCTTATCTAAGCACTTGGGGAAACAAAATTTGAAGCAGCGTATCTACAATTAGCTTGTTTTCCTTGAGGAGGCATTTGGCAAGGGGATCAGAGTACCTATGGACATGTCCAAATTGCTATGTTGATGTTTCTGGCAACAAGTAACAAGTCTTAAATTACTTGCATAAAAGTATTTATTGTCTAGCAGAGGGTGTGATTAAATAATTCTGTTTGCTCATTAAGATTGTTGCTAATATATGAAAAGTGCAAGTAGGTAGATTGTCATTAAACAAAGTCTTCCGTAGATCAGACAGCATTCACCCTTGTCTGTTGCACGACATTCACATAATTCTAAGGATTTCATTATTTCATGTCATCACAGGTTTCCTTGAAGCTTGACGAGCAAGAGTTGGAACAGACTTTGCAAGATAAAACTCTGATGGCTTCCATCTTGAAAGATGGCATTCCAAAGTAACTGATTTGAAACATTTGATCTCAGGTTATGCTTTTTGTTTGTTTTTTTTCCTCCCCTATTTGGACATTGGATTAATGATAGGTGAACAGTGAAGGAATACAAAGATAAGGGACTTCAGCTTGAAAATTTGGACTCCAAAAGTTCGTTACCTGAAATTAGTAGTAAACTTGAGTGGAGTTCTTTAGACATAGAAGTTAAGACAGTATTGTGCAGTCCATGAGGCTGTTTTCTGAAAGATACAATCCAAACTACAGATCCCTTGGTAAATGGCTTTCATGTTTGCGGTGTGAAAATGTAAAGATAACAACAAACAGTACTAGTGAAGAAAGATCTTATTTATTTGTGTGTAAGGGATAATAGATGCATGCAATTGCAAGTCATTTATTTTTTTTTAATTATATTCCTGGTTTTCTTGGCATAATGGTGTAAAGATAAACTTCCAAAGAAATCTTTTATGTCATTATGTCAAAAATCGATGATGTATGCAGAGCAAACTAGTGAAAATAAAATCACGAGTAGGCATTCTAAACTTGATTGTTTGGGAAGGGGAGAGGGGAGTATAGATTCTCTTTGGGGCATTCCTGATAATATTCCTATTTATCCAGTTATTTGTAATAATTTTAAGCTGTCTTTCACTAGTGTTCAAGTGTAATGGGTTGTGAGACACTCGAATATTATGTGGGCTCTTTGTGTGCTGCGCGCAGTGTTTTCAATGAAAGGGCTAGGAATATGCTGTGTGTTTTCAGTGTCTTTTAAAAGAAATGGGTGTTTTAAGAGAAGGTGTTAAAAGGAGTTTCTTGTAGTCATTATTCCACCCTGTGAAAGAAATGTTTAATGTGAATGCAAAAAGACATGATTTTTAAAGATATTTTAAATGCTTCAACTTAATTTTAAGTGTGCATGTGAACTACTTGACATTTATGATTGATGTGACAAACATTTTTGGTGTATTTGTATTCATGAAAATTTTTCCTCTCATTGTTCAGTATTTCCTCACAGACAGTCGTGAAATAAACTTATTTTTAACTTTTCGTTTTATTTGTTGCCAGGTTTGTCTGGTTCTGCTAGAGTTATTTGTAATATTTGATTTGCTTTCCAGGAGAGAGTTCAAGACTCTTTGGAAACAAAATTGTGAAACAATCAAACCAAAAAATAGTCTTAACTTTTTTCTGACATGCATTCAACCTCTGCTCACCCAAATAAGTCCAAGAGTTTATTGTTGATAATTCACATTTATTTCATCATTAACTACAAAAGACATAATGGATAATTTGCTGAGTCTGTTCTGGACAATTCATTTCTCATCATTCCAACAGCAAAAAGGCTTCAGAGTAATATTGTAAAATCTAGTAAGTAAATGTCACTCATGATAAATGCTGTACCAGTATAGGGGAGAATTTCACATACTCAAATCCCTCACCTACTCTTTGCACTTATTATAATGATAATGTGATTTATAAGCTTCCTTTCATCGCAAAAGCCTGCTTATCGACTTCACAGTGTGAGGTCCCCATCAGGCCTGATTACCCTTGGACTTTCTCAACTCCCTGGAGACCTTACAATGCCACTACCATTAAAAGGCACTGTATTCATGTATGTATTCATTTGTATGTGAGAGAAAGGAAGGAAAGACCCAGAAAAGGGCACAAAATATGAAATAATATAGCTTTTTTATTAGCAGTAAGTGTGTGGTTTTGCATGGAGAAGTTAGAAAGCAAAGAAAATTGAAAAAGAAATTTGATGTTTAAGATTATACCAGCCTCAGATCATGTGATTACAGAAAGAAAATTGAAAAAGAAATTTGATGTTTAAGATTATACCAGCTCAGATCATGTGATTACAGCTGAGAAATCACCCATCTCCATGATTGAACCTGCAAGGCCTTCAGGGGCCATTCATGCTAATGACATTTTTTATATAACAGAATTATTGTTTAAATGGAACTGAATCACATTTTGATTGCTGTGCCTCTCTGCATCAATTTCATGCACTGGAGACGCCAATCAGAACAGACTGAGTGCCTGGGACATTCAGATTAACTAAGCTTCCATAACAACACAGTATTTTATCATATAAACATTACTCTTGTCATTCAAAACACACATATTCAACAAAAAATCCTATAGATATGTGCACGTAATCAATTTAAGTGCACAGTTGTAGTGTTTTATCATTGCAGAGCACTACAGTACTTCAGTCTCATGTATTTCACTGTTTAAATAAAACTATTCAAGCAACTTCCTTCACATGGTTCAAGCCTGCATCTATTGTAATATTGACAGTATATCAACCTGAGCGCATTAAAATTCTGATTTAGGAATTTCATTTCTACAGTAACTATGCAGGTTCTATCCAAATACAATACATCAGAAAGGGAGATATTCCGCTTAGAACAAAAAAAAATGCAGGAAGTAGGAGATAATCCTTATGGAACGGAAAGGGGGCATAATTCATTTGTGCAGTGGGAGACCTAACTTTGTTATACTTGCGTCTGTAGACAGAAGGTCTGCCGGCCTAATGCGAATGTGCGGAAATAGCAATCAGCTGTGTTTACATTGGAAACCGGGTCAGACATAAAATATCGAAAGAATAAGATAGATAAAAATAAGATAGACAGCGCGTAATAAATGTTGGGTCAGCTGTGAATATTGTCTAAACCTCAGCAATTACCCACAAATGTGGGATTGTGGATCAGTTTGATTAACACAGTGACTATGTAACATGACTGCACACTTATAAAATCAAATTTCCTGATAATTTAGAGATTTAGACTAGTCTAGGCTACCGGCTACACTCACACGGCCTCGCTCGAGATCATGTAAACACAGCTGATTGCTTTTTCTGCACATGCGCAATAGGTCGGCTGACCTTCTGTCTACAGACGCAAATGTTTGACATCACTAATTAAAGAGTAAGGAGTAGTACACCTTACTGTCTCCCTATGCCACTTTGAGCACCAGTTTGCCCAGGGCTCCTGTAGTGTTGATGATATCAGTCTGGGCTTGTCCAGCCTCTTCTAGTTTGTATTCCTTGCCAACCACGGGAACCAGCCAGCCTAACCTTTGACCTGCCTCCACTCCGGCTCCTATCAGTTGCCACTCTTTATCCTGTCATGGGATAAGAGAAAGTTTTAAGACTCCAGTCATTCAGAATTTTCAGGCATGGATTAATTACAGTAGTTCACTACTTTGGTCTGAGTCTGTGGTAGTGGTAGGTAATCAAACCCATGATTTTTTAGATCTTGATTCCAGTTCTGTAGCTATTTAATCATACTGCTTTACTGAAGATGTTCACAATATGTTCACATTCACAATATGATGCTGGGCTATACTCACATGATCTAAACTCATCAGAGAGATGCCCATGATGCTGGTTTCTTTGAACATTGTCTTGCCTGGACTGAGCTTGATATCACCTCGACAGCCAACAATCTAGCAAACAGACAAACAAACAAAAAACAGTTTCACTTTCAGGCAATTCCAGCAGAATGCTGTGTGAGTAGGGTAAAATTCCTGAAAAGTTTTAACCTTAAGATACAGAGGTCAGTTTCTGTTGTTTATGTCATGAGTTGATTTATTCTTTAACTATAATAATGTCCGAAATACAAATTAAATTTCTGAGACTGGTTTCTGTAAAGTCCGAGATTGTCAAAGTCCGAGATTGTCAGAAATTTGTAAAGCTGACATGTCATTCGGTTGGAATTATCTTTTTGATGCCTCTCCTGTTGAGGGGAGAGGGAAGGAGTGGTAAATTTGATGACCCCTGCCATACCGGGAAACCCAAAGAATGTATTATTATGTACAGTACATGTATAAACAGCCTGGCATCATGCAATCAGTCAGCAAATAACACAGGAAAGCCGCAACAGGCCGAAACAGCCAAGCTGGCTTTCGCTGATGGAAAGTTAGATTATCAACAGTTCTTAACAAGTATTCTGAAGGCGATAAGAAGTCAGCTGATTCATCTAGATCTATATTTTAGTAGATTTGGTAACAATTTCAAGTTTATTCACAATAGGCCAGACAGGTTTCAATGTCATGGAATACAGATAAACTGTAAGAAAAGAAATAATACAAAGGAAAAAAAAACAGACACTGCACCCCCTGCCCAGAAAAGAAAAGCCCAGAAAAGGTAAACGAACCTAAATTACTTATCATTTCTCAAATAATAATTATAAAAAAAATACAGAAACACAAGCACTCCAAATGTTCTGTGGTCCTTTACCCACAATGCAGCCTGGTCGCCTTTTTTATGTCAAATTCCTTATACAGTAATAGAATGGTGGCATGTGGGCAGACAGTAGTGAGTGCTGGATTTTCTGACAGTTAATCTTGAAGCATTTGACGATCTATACACAAAGCCGGTCGTTCCAGCAAAGAGAGAGAGAAAGACCGAGAGAGAGAGAGAGACAGGGAAATTCAATGACTGCCTACCACAACACGACCTCGGAAACCTAGGAGGTCAAGGTCCTTGTCAAGGTTGACATTAGCCAGCATCTCGAGAATAACGTCCACACCTTTCCCATTGGTGGCTTTCTGAGGAGGAAAAAAACAACCTAGAACTAAGCCTCCAAACCTATGACTATGAGCATCTCAGCGTGTGAAGTATCCATTGTATTTTTATTTGTAACCTTTGCCAAGCAAGTACAGACCACAACATTTATTAAAGTATCATTACATCATCTGTTTACGAGCTTGTGTGTGAAATTAGTCCCGTATGAATTGGGATTAGTATTGAACATACTTTCCAATTCTTATACTCACCACACACCAGTTCCCATCCATAACCAAACCCCCTCCCCTCCCCTTTTCTTCCACATACACATTCATACTTGACAAAATCATGTGTATCTACATGTATATGTTGAATGTACAGTAATAATGGTTTCTAATTTCTAAAGACTTAAAACAGCATGAAAATAATCTGATATGAAAATCATTTTTTTTTTTTGTATCATGGTTTTTGGCCCGTTTTATAGCAAATGCAAAAAAAAACAACAATAGAGCAAAAAAAAAAACAAAAAAAGAACAACAAAACGGACTGTAGCTGGTCGGCTGTCTGTGACATATGATAAACAATTTCAAGCACAAAAAAAAAAAAAAAAAANTCTAAAAAAAAAAAAAAAACAGCAAAAAACGGTGTAAACGGTGTTAAAAGGGTGTGCAGACGAGACAGGGTGACTCCAACTGCCTGAGAACTCCGGTAGGCGATCCCACTTCAGCCAAACAAAGTGCTGCACTTGGTGAGACGAAAACAAAGAAGGTGGCCCTCTACAGTTTGTTAATACTTCAACCGATATCACAAAAAAAGGACGTCGCTGTCAATGGGCCTATGAGTTTTTCAAGTTCATATGATATATTAGCCTCCTTCCTTTGCCACACGTCCAGCAAAGCAAGGATTACCACTACAGAAATTCTCAAGCAATGGTTCATTCACTGATTCAGTCAGCCTGCCCACATTCGCATGAAAATAAGCCTTGAACGAGTCATAGAGCTTAACATTAACAAGACCTTTTAAATTATAAACAACAACAACAACTACTACAAAATCACGCCAAGCCGATGATACGCGAAACAAGCTCTTGGCAATACATGTAGTACTGTATTTATATCGTGATATGTCTGGTGTTCTTTGGACATAAATGAAAACACAGCCAAAACAATTACATGTAGATTCAAAATCCCATACCGTTATCTTGTCAGTGTAGCCAGCCTCTCTGTGGTTAAACACCTGCTCAGCTCCTTGTCTCTTCACCAATTCCATACCCTCTTTCGTGCCTGCAGTACCGAAGACGCGCTGGCCATATGCTTTGGCCATTTGCACAGCGGCCAAACCCACCTGGAAGATGGAGAAGGTAGCACCGTATAGCACAATCCATAGGCTTTTGGGTCCCAAACAGGCTCTATTTGGGATCATATATGGGACTCATGTTAGCACAAAATGCATAATATGAGCACACTAAGGAAATACATGTATACATTCTGGACCTAAAGTTAGATATTTCTTGGTAGCAGGGAAAGTGGACCCTGCAGTAGGTGAGCTAGCCATCTGGGAAGCATAGGTACAAATCAGGTCAGCCCATTTCTTCTACACAGTTATTATGAAAAATACTAAAGGGATCTCAAATAGATCACAAGTCTATGACAACATCGATCTATAACGCTTTGTGATATAGTAAATCCTACCGCATAAATGAAGCAAACATAAAGCACTCATTAATTCATACTGTATCTTTTGTTTCCAATAGGAAAATTTTACCATTGTTAAATGAGTGATAATCTTACCGCTCCACTTGCTCCATGAATAAGGACGATCTCCTCTGGCTTTGCTTGGGCCCTGAATGAATGAATGAATGAATGAAATAGTGTTGGGGAGAGAAGGAGTAGTTGAGAGAGGGTAGTCTGGCCAATTAATCAGCCTATAGACTATGCAACCTTATTAATCATGTAATTACTCAGTCTTGAAAGAAACAAATCATGAAATCATTATCAGAAATCATTACTTGTACCAATGTGGAGAGGACAAGCACAATTCATATGACATGTAATGAGGGGACAACAACTGGAAAACTAAGTGGAAAGCGAAGCAGAGGAGAAACAACAGAATTTGTAGATGGACTAGCAGGTAGGATGGATGAACAGAGCACTGGAGATGGACAGGCTGACACAGCAGAAGTGGAGATCCATTATCTCTTACGCCAGTTGGCTCGGGACATGAAGAAGGAGGAGAAGAAGAAGAAAAAGATGAAGGAGATGATGATGATGATGAAGGGAAACTGGTCTGATCTGAAAATTGCTTGGGTTTAACAGAACTGAGCTAAACTTGATCTTAGGGCCTTTTCCCCCAAATTGAGCTGAACTTGATCTGACCTGATTATTTTGGTGAACTTGCCCAACCCTGAAAAAAAATCAGAATGGCTGAAGATGTTACTACAGTATTTCGTTACTCGTATGGCACTGTCGAATGAGTGGGATGACAAGCATAGAAGAGAGCAGAAGAAAGGAAAGCATCAGTACCACCACAAGTCTTGGGACAAACCAGGAAACGGGGTCATTTCTGAAGGGAATTGTTTTATTTCAAGTGAAAACGACTATGACTATTGTGTAATCCGAAGTTTGGAGCGGTAGGAGATTCTGAAATATTTTGCAATAGGTCTTTGTTTCCTTTTTTTTTTTTTTTTGCTAATGACAGCTGCATTTCATTTAAATCTAATACTATATTGCATATAAAATGCAAAAGTATCAGAACTTGCAAAATCTTTCAAAACAGTGCTAGTGTACTACTGCGGGTTATTGCAATAAACATGAAGGTGACCACAATAAATTTCTAGGTATGAAGATGCCAATAGCACCTGGCAGTTTGATATGCAATTTTAAATAGTCTCTATAAAATCAGAAAACTGACCATGGGGAGGGGGTAAAGGGGTTGGATATGAATTTCAAAGGTTTAGATCGGTGCAAATTCATTTGTAGACTCAAAATAGGTGAGGTTTAGCCACTCGTTGCTAGGCGGGTAAGGTTACCCTGTTTACTGAGTGAAATGGCCTAAAATACTAGGTAAAATATACTAGGTAAACTACTGGTTTAGGGGCATTTTTCTGTCAAATTTTGGAGGAAAAGCTAAACAACATGTTTGGGAAGTATTTTGGCTTGGGACCCCTGGACAAATTAATGAGAGGTGTAAAACCTTATCTAGCCAACAGTAAAAAAAACCATTGGCATCTTCATATCTCTAAGCACAAACTTACAAGAAACTAAAAGGGCACAGATCTCTATTATATACACCAACCCACCTGTTGTACAAGGCCTTGC
>JAWQUT010000361.1:400155-427655 GCA_033807755.1 Ellobium chinense | reverse complement strand
TACCACATGGTCATACTTGCCCTGGTTGAGATCTTCTTTGTTGCCTTACCTCTTTCTCCTTGGGTTTTGGGATGGGCACCTCCTCTACTTTGAGAACCTCTGGCCCGCCATACTTGGTGACTCTGACGGCTCTCATAGTCATGGCTGGTGGTTATGGTAGTAGTGGCGGTGGTGCTGTTGGTATTGGTGGTGGATATGTTCTGTCTAAGGGCAGACAATACATCAGTTTTAGATTTTTTACTCCAACAGTAATCAACACAACAAAGGATGACTTCACAAACTAAAAATCAAATGGCCATATGCATAATCACCGCGTTAATTAACGTACTGCGTTAACTACAGTGAACACTACTAATGTTTTGGAAGTTTCCCGTGGTTACCGCTGTGCGTTAACTAAAATAAGGACTATGCATACGGCCACAGAAGTCCAGCACTCTAGATCGTTTTCAGGAAATACAGACAAAGCAGTAAGATTACTAACACGATCACACCCGTCAGTAAACAACATGTCCATTCTTTAGTTGCTCCACTGGTTGCCTGTCAAGAAAAGGACAGACTTCAAAATCTTATGTTTCATTTTTAAACGTGGACAAGCTCCAGACTATCTCTCAGAACGCGTGGAGATAATAATATACCGGTACCAGCCATCACGTACGCTGAGGTCAGTCAATGCCAAACTTCTTGAAACACACACAGTCAGACTAGCTCTAAGTGAAAGGTGCAGCGGTATCAACAGCATCAACATTGGCAAAAATAAGATCAGAAATATCAACATTACAGTTTGGTACTTCAGGTTCCAGATACTCTCTCACTGACTTAGTTTTCGCGTTGAAATCGCCTACGATCAGAATGCATTTTTCGTCGTAAAAGTAAAAGTTATCTAAAAGTTATTTTTCGATTTTATCAAACGCCTCAGTGGATGAGTATCTGCTACCACCTGGGGGCACATAACATGTACCAATAATTAGGTCATGGTGTGAGTGGAATGTTTTTTTTGTTGGGACTTTTTCTATCGGTGGCCCTAAACTGTGGAACAGCACCGGTGTTGAAACGAGGAAAAGTGAGAATATCTTCACCTTTAGAAACAAACTTAAGACCGAATTGTTTAAAACAAAAACAGTAGCCAACTTGTTTGAGGAATTTCATGCTTAGCGACGGTATGGATAGCAATCATATCAAGGTGTAATTATGCGAGTTAGTGTGTTTATGTGCGTGTGTGTGTGTGTATGTGCATGCATGCTGGTGAAGTACACTGGTTCTCTTGTATTTTTAGTATTAATTTTATGCATTCTGTGTAAATTTTACTAAGTAATTATGCAGCGATTTAGAACATTTTTGCGGTGAATTTGTGTGCTGTATAAATTCATTACATTTCTATGGTTCATCGAAATCTTCAGAGTACATACACACACACACACGGGACTTTATCGCTTTCGACACGCCATGAAGATCTAGCAAGTTGCAGCAAGCATGTCAGTATCGCTGTGGGTGACAGTGACACACTGCAAGCACAAAAAAAAAACAACATTGGCCTACATTTAGTCAGTGCGACTCCACCAATTTTCAATATACACATACGTTTCTTACCAATAGGGAACTAGCCGTAACGGAGACACTACTACTATAAATAGATCTCCCGCCATAAGGTAAGGAGCTCCAGGCACATGTAATGGTACAAGCCTTCTTTTTTAATTCCTATCTTTTTATGATCATGTTTAGCGACAGCTACACTAAAGTTAGCCCCACACAGTGTATGAAATTATGCATGGGGGCTTTGTTGGTTATTCTGTTACATTCTACCGAGTTCCAAAATAAACATCTTGTTTCAAAACTCCAAAAATGAAAAGGCCGACGGCAAAGTTCGGTCCAAATCTAGTCGAACTCACAAGCCATTTTACCAAATAAATGAGAGAGCAGTATGTTAAAAACCTGTGGATGAAAGTCACATCTGCTCTCAGTATCTTCAGTTAGCCTAACCGCTTATATCAAATTAATGTGAAGACAAACGCACGGACTAAGCGAGATACATAACTAACATCAAGGATTATCATCGAATATCAATCACAGAGACTGTGTAGTTATGAGTCAGTTACTGATTATATAAAAAGAACAATTTGATCACGCAAACGCATTATACTCTGATCTTACATGTACAATTTCTAATACTGTAAACCATGAAAGAAAGATGCATAACATTCATGGTCCTGTTGCCAAGAAGCAAAACAAGAAACACAAATCTAGGAGACTTCCAGAAATGTGTGCAAGCTTCGAATCCATATTGTGTATAGTAAGCTGTGAAATGTGATGCATGGCTTAAGATACCTTTACAACACAGACTTTGCATCAAAAAAAAATCTTAAAATCCTCTCGGCAAAATGACAATCTAGATATAGTTTTTTCATGGATACCAGAACATATAAATCAGTGACGTAACATGGCCTATTAAATATTAACACTAATTCCTCATAAAAGAATGGGTATATCCTTGGTACATGAAAAATGTATACTTATTATTGTGGTGTACATAATGTCAATGTCTACATCAACAGTGAAATAATAGAATAATAATGAACGTGTGCATATGACATTCATACTTATTAACAAAGTAGACTATACTTATTATACAGCCTAATATTCAAGGTCCCAGTATATTATATTAGGCTATGCGTCTCCTTGTGATAAGACTAACAACCAACATCCTGTATGTCAATCTATGAGGGTTAAGGCTAGGGCATAGATTTATGCATCCGTCCCAGTAAAAACTGTCTCTTGCAAGCTACTTGGAAATAAGATGAGATACATTAATATTAAAATCATTCCCAAAAGTTGAAACCAATGTTTCTTTAAACATTGCAGAAGAGTAGGTTAGCTATATTTCCTTACCTTGTATGAGGTCACGTCTCAGTGAAATGACTAGACGCTACAGTCATGCATAAACTGTGCCACCCGTGTCTCTGAGAATTTTATGTTGATATCAGCAGTTGTTTATATAAGGGTCTTGAACCTACGGAAGGGTGACACGCTAGCCTTGTAGGGGCGGCGAAAATGATTTTGAGAAAAGTGGGTACACGGGAATTGAAAGGAAGAGCCCGGGGTAGGAGTGTGGGTACCGGTTTTGGAGGGTGGGGGTGGGAAGGGTTAGGTCATAAAGGAATCCACTTGCTTCGTCTGATTTTGATGTACTTTATTTCAGGGCATGGGTTGGAACGATGAGGTGGGATATGAGCATGAAAGGTATTATTATAGTTGGGCCGCCCATGTTTTGCGCCTTAGGTGCTTAAATTGTGGAGACATGATGATGAAGCGAATTTTTTTTTTTTTTTACATTTTTAATCACCGAGCCCCATAGGTTTCCTCACCTCCTTTCCTCCCCCACTGCTTCCATGGCTTGTCCTAATTCTGGGTCCATGCCGCATTTTAGTATCGATACGATTACGAATACTTCATTTGATTTTGGTAGCTATAATGTGTGTCTACATGTGAGTGAATATATGACTGTGTATGTGTTTACGTGCAAGTGCTGCGTGTGTAAACTTGTGTGTTTGTGGAGAAGTGCAATTGTGCTGAGAACGTGTGCATGTAGCTGTAAAGCTCTTCCAACTCTTTGGGAGTGAAGCGCTATATAAAAATGCCCTTTATTATTATTATTATTATTATTATTATTATTATAAGTAGTAGTAGTAGTAGTAGTAGTAGTAGTAGTAGTAGTAGTAGTAGTAGTAGTAGTAGCAGTAGTAGTAGTAGGCCTAGTATATCAATACTGATACAGAGTACTTCAGCTCTGAAAATACATCATCACTGCCGCTGAATGTGTCACATGTCACCTATTAAAGTGAGAATTGATACAAAAGCCAAACAGATCGTTAAAATCTTAACATTACGTAAGAATATGCCAGTTCTTGTCACACTGTGGCCAACAAAAACAAACAAACAAACAAACAAACAAAATTTGCAGCATTACTATAGCCTCCAAATCTCATGTTTATTTTGCTGGAAAACAGCCCCAGGGTAAGGTCTTGTGTGAATCTAATGCAATATTAATTTCTTTGACACTGATAATAATATTATCCTTCTTTTCTCTTTCTCTCTTGCCTGCTGTAACGACACAGGTTTCTTGTCCCTCTCTGGTCCAGGGTCTACACGAACCCCAAATCCGGTGATATTGTGTTAGATGACATTAATACTCGATTCTAATATTCGCAAAGCTAAAATTATCGAGGTATTCAATCTGCTAGTGGAGAGGATTAAAGATTTTTTCGTGTCTTGTGAGAGGGTGATCTAAACGGAACACAGCCGTTTAGAATTGTCTTTTTCAGAAAACAGCGTTCTGTAAATGTTTCTACAGCAGAAAAGGAAATTTGAGACATAAAGAACCGTAAAAAGTTTTGGGCCTATTAGACTTGTGGAGAGGAACGTTCAACTACTTGAAGCGATACGACAGATACTTGCCGGTACCGATACACTAAGTATCGAGTATTTGGCATCGATGCCCCTTCCAAGTACAGTACTAGCTTAATATGTATACCGTTCGTGCCATAGCCTATATTATTATTATTATTATTATTGCATGCCGCTTACTGTGATTGTACCCTTACCGAGTGTTATCGAGCTATGACACCGCGATCTGTATACTCGCACTTTGGAAAAACAGTGAATCAAGGACGACTTAATTTCTGTCTTTCTAGACGCCTAACATATCTGATAACAGTTTGGTGTAGGCCTACTGAGTGCGGAGGTCTTGGTTTGGTTACTGTGATAGTGACCCAGCGGTCATTGGTTTCATTGCGAGTTGGTAGAGCTCTGAGTTGCAGAGGGCAGTTATGGAAGATACTGTATACTATACTGTACTCTATGTAGATGAATAACGTTGTTTAGCTTATTTTAGCTGGAATAAGAGAAGACGAAAATAAAGAAAAGAAGGAAATGAAGAAAGTAATGAGGAAAGAAAGAATGGAAGAAAGAGAGAAAGCAGAGAGAAAGAAGGAGTGAAAGTGATAAGGAAAGAAAGAAGCAAGAAAGAACACAAATAGTGATAGTAAGAAAGAGAAAAGGAAATAGACACAAAGAAAAATGAAAGAAAGAAAGAAAGAAGAGAGAAAGAAAGAAACATGAAAAAAAAGAAGAAAAAATGAACGAAAAGAAGAAAAAGAAGAAAGAATGAAAGATAGGCGGAATGAAAGTAAGGCAGACAGAAAGAAAGAAGAAAGAAAGAGAGAGAAAGAAAATAAAAAAATAAGAAAAAAAGAAGCTCCCACCAAGTTGAACAACCAAGCAGCAAATCATATATGTAATAATTGTTTACGTTAACCATTTTTAAAGTTTAGTAAAAAGCCCAGTAAACTGCACTTTAATCTTTTCATTGTTACATTCTGTTTCATTCAGTACTGGTTTCTTCGTATGAACCGTGCTCTCATTTCGTTTTTGTGGTGCTTTTTTTTTCTTTGAAATAATTGTTCCAGCCATCTCTAATTTCAATGGATCTGTTTTGATCATGCACCAGAGACGCTGCAACTATATAGGCATACATAGTAGCATGCCAACGTGTGGCAGTACTTTGTAAGCAGATAGGATCGCCACACTATAATGTGCTATTGGGTGCAGCTTCTCAGGTGCATGATCAAAACAGATCCATTGAAATTAATGATGGCTGGAACCATTTAAACACACACACACACACACACACACACACACACAGACACACACACACACANAGAGGAACGTTCAACTACTTGAAGCGATACGACAGATACTTGCCGGTACCGATACACTAAGTATCGAGTATTTGGCATCGATGCCCCTTCCAAGTACAGTACTAGCTTAATATGTATACCGTTCGTGCCATAGCCTATATTATTATTATTATTATTATTGCATGCCGCTTACTGTGATTGTACCCTTACCGAGTGTTATCGAGCTATGACACAGCGATCTGTATACTCGCACTTTGCAAAAACAGGTGAAACAAGGACGACTTTATTTCTGTCTTTCTAGACGCCTAACATAGGCCCTATCTGATAACAGTTTGGTGTAGGCCTACTGAGTGCGAAGTTCTTGGTTTTGGTTACTGTGATAGTGACCCAGCGGTCATTGGTTTCATTGCGAGTTGGTAGAGCTCTGAGTTGCAGAGGACAGTTATGGAAGATACTGTATACTATAGGCCTACTGTACTCTATGTAGATGAATAACTTTGTTTAGCTTATTTTAGCTGGAATAAGAGAAGAAGAAAATAAAGTCCAGAGGAAATTAAGAAAGAAATAAGGAAAGAAAGAATGGAAGAAAGAGAGAAAGAAGGAGTGAAAGTGATAAGGCAAGAAAGAAGCAAGAAAGAACACAAATAATGATAGAAAGAAAGAGAAAAGAAACAGACACAAAGAAAAATAAAAGAAAGAAAAAAGAGAGAAAGATAAAGAAGAAAAAAATGAACGAAAATAAGAAGAAAAAGAAGAAAAAATAAAACACAGAATGAAAGTGAGACAGTCAGAAAGAAAGATAGAGAGAGAGAAAGAAAGAGAGAGAAAGAAAAGAAAAAAAAACAAGAAAGAAAGAAAGAAGCTTCCGCCAAGTTAAACAACCAAGCAGCAAATCATGTATGTAAACGTTTTTATAGTTTAGTAAAAGTCTGGTAAATTGCACTTTAATCTTTGCTTTGTTACATTCTGTTTCATTCAGTACTGGTTTCTTCGTATGAACCATGCTCTCATTTCGTTTTTGTGGTGCTTTTTTTTTCTTTGAAATAATTGTTCCAGCCATCTCTAATTTCAATGGGTCTGTTTTGATCATGCGCCAGAGAAGCTGCAAGTATACATAGTAGCATGCCAAAGTGTGGCAGTACTTTGTAAGCAGACATGATCGCCACACTAAAATGTGCTCTTGGGTGCAGCTTCTCAGGTGCATAATCAAAACAGATCCATTGAAGTTAATGATGGCTGGAACAATTTAAACACACACACACACACACACACACTCACACTCACACACACACAATGGGAGCATGTTCTATACGAAGAAAACAGTAATGACTTAAAAAAAACTGTAACAACGAAGAGCTTACGGGAACTTTGTTTTTCACACATTTTGATACAGACAATAATCTTTAAAAACAATATGGTGTCAAGTTTTTAAATTGACCGTAAATACGAAACTAAAAGGTCATGACCTATAATTGAAATTCCAGTCAATAAAATGTGTCCCAAATGGAGTGACACGCACTGTATAGTACAGGGCTTGGGATAGGTGGAACGTGTTATATTTGACGTCTTCTTTTTTGAAGTTGCAACATTTGAGGGGCGTTGTTTTGGCCACATCACATAATAAAGTTTTAGATAAATTGCACGTCTGTGACTGAACTCCAAGCATCCAGCAGCCATTTAGACCCACCATGCATTAAGTTCAACTAATAGAAGAGGTACCGGTAGTTTGTAAACAAAATATGACAAAGGTTAGCATCAAAAATAGTTCATATTCAAAATGTCGGTATGAAATTTGGTATAGCTACTCCTGAAATAATGGTAAATTCACGGTTAACCCGGTTTAACACATTCCTGCTACTCGAATTGCGATTAACAGAAGCTGCGATTACCCCGAGCCTTTGCATAGACTTTCAACATATATATTCCCAACAAAAAAAATGTTCAATTCCGCAAAAGTGGTGGCTAAGTGAAAGCTACTGCATTTAACAATAATAATAGTAGTCTACTATAACGCGGCGAGTAAAGGTGGGCATGATTCCCCTGGTTACACTCTCTGGTGTATCTCCTGATCTCGCCGAGGGAGTCACAAGACAGCTAGATCTAGAACAATCTTAACAGCATTCATCTGAAAAACTTAAAATGTCTTTTCGGAGCTCGAGAAAGTGTAGGGGGAGGGGGCTTCCCTATCATTAATTTAGAAGTTAAAAAACAGTCACGAAGCAACATTACGTGCGTAACGTTCGTGTTGAGGCATTAACTAGTACTCCACAAATATAATAAGGCCAACGGCATCTCTTGGTATCCATTTCATGTTGCACAGAATTTAAAGCGATTTTTAATGTCAGGATTGAAATTTATATATTGTACCAGCTAATCTCTTCGCTATCTCCCCCCTCCCTCCCCATTCCCACCCACACACACACACACACACACAAGTGATTGAATTTTAAGGACCAACAATTTTATGAGTAAAACGGAAATTTGGAAAACAGTTTACTTACAACAGACAAACTTAATAATCTATAATTGTTGCAGGTTTAGTTGGTTGAGTCGCTATACTTTTGTCATCCTAAATTAAATAAATAAATAAATAAATAAATAAATAAATAAATAAATAAATAAATAAATAAATAACATGTAACGAGACCAAAGTGTTAATACCCACACCGCAGGCTATTGATAGATAGATAAACTAATGAAAAACTAAATAACGTGTTTTTAATTTTTCAAGATATAACCATAGAACCTACAGATTTTAAATTTGCGAGCAGACACTATCCATCTGCTAAGATATGCCAGATGTCAAATGCATATTAGTATATGATTTGGATTCAACCCTCTAGTGCCCACTGGTCCATATTTGGCAATCCACACAACCCAGTGGTCCAAGTATGGCACGGATGTTTCAGTGCCCGGAGGTCCAAATTTGANAGAGAAAGAGAGAGACTGACTTCAATGGCGCCACGCTGATGGTCCCGTTGTTAGCTAGTCTTTTAAGAAGAGAGTTACCTAGCTGTCCAGATGTGTATAGATGTTACAGTCTGTTGTACTCACTAATATTCTCCTCTGAAATATGGAAAACATTGCGATTAACAGAAGCTGCGATTACCCAGAGCCTTTTGCATAGACTTTCAACATATATATTCCCAGCAAAAAAAAAAAAATGTTCAATTTCGCAAAAGTGGTGGCTAAGTGAAAACTACTGCATGTAACAATAATTATAGTAGTCTACTATAACGCGGCGAGTAAAGTTGGGAATGATTCCCTTGGTTACATTCTATGGTGTATCTCCTGATCTCGCCGAGGGAGTCACGAGACAGCGAGATCTAGAACAATTTTAATCGCATTCATCTGAAAATCTTAAAATGTCTTTTCGGGGCTCCAGAAAATGTAGGGGGAGGTGGGGGTGGGGCTTCACTATCATTAAGAAGTTAAAAAACAGTCACGAAGCAAAATTACGTGCGTAACGTTCGTGCTGAGGCATTAAATAGTACTCCACAAATATAATAAGGCCAACGGCATCTTTTGGTATCCATATCATGTTGCTCAGAATTTAAAGTTAAAGCGATTTTTAATGGCAGGATTGAAATTTATATACTGTACCAGCGAATCTCTTCGCTCTCTTTCCCTCCCTCCCCATCCCCACCCACCCACACACACACAAGTGATTGAATTCAAGGGCCAATAATTTTATGAGTAAAACGGAAATTTGGAAAACAGTTTACGTACAACAGACACACTAATCTATAATTGTTGCAGGTTTAGTTGGTTGAGTTGGTATACTTTTGTCACCCTAAATTAAATAAATAAATAAATAAATAAATTTGTAACGAGGCCAAATTGTTAATACCTACACCGTGATTACATTTTTTATAAAGAGGAAATTTGTAAGTCTTTTGTATTAATCAATAGTTTCCATTTAACTCTTGCACTCGTGAAGTCTATTGTTATTGGAGAAGTCACACTTTTGGATCTTCCATGCAAAGAATCATTTCTTCGGAAAATTTAATTTGATGATACGGCGTTGTTTTTTCTTTCAGTCTCTAACATGCAGAACCCAACATTGTAACACATTATGCCAAAGTGATTTTTCAATATTAAAGTTCTCTGTTCATGTTCGTTGCTTCCGTGACTGCGAAAAACACTTAGAGCTGATTTAAGTGAGACAGGAAATGTAATTTATGTGACACTCTGAACGTTTGATTCGGAAGACTAGAAGAGTGCACACTGTCAATCCAGATGAGCTTTTTCTGTTAGATAATTCAATATTTCAATGGGAAAAATGTGATAAAGTGGAATAGAGGTTGGTGAGTTCTCAGAGATGATATGTTATTTTGTAAAGACATCCGAAAAATTTGGAATTCTCTGATGTAATTTACGAGCCAGTTTCATCAAACTGTGATCAGGTATGTATTCTATGATTCATACTTACTTGTCTTTTCCTTATAAGTATTCCACATTGGCAAAATCTTAATTAATAGACATAAGCCATATTTTGGTTCATGTGTTCATATAGAATAAAAACAAAACGACAACAACAACAACAACAACAACAAACTTCTGGGAGGTAATTTAAAGTGAAGTGGACTGGACTCTTTGTGTGCGATCTGGCGTTTTAATCAGCCAATGTCCAGCTCAAAGATCAAAGAACAAGATTACAGTCTTGCTGGTTATCAGTAATTATAACAACACCATTCTTCGAATAGGTTTCCAATGTTTGAACATCCATACGGGTAGGCTACAGATGCTGGACAACAAAGTGATGCGATTTTTGACCCCTGTAGGCTACTGTGACAAAGGGATGCATCGCAACTTTTGTTTCAGCAATTCAAAACAACAACTGACGGTTTGTACGAATCTTTACAAAACAAAAAAAAAGAGTCTTTAATAATACATGTATAAAGCCTCCCCCTTCCCCCCCCCCCCCCCCNNNNAAAGAGAAAAAGTAAGACGGCCACACAATCCAGCACTGACAAATATTGTAGCATTTCATACATTTCATAGATGTAGGTGGTTTTTGTACTGAAGCATAGGCGTTCCATGAACTCAGTCCCTTAGCATTATATATTATCCTTATAGAATAACCGAACAATAACAGAACCAATGATTGTATGGAGATGAGAAATAAATCAGTCACACGACTTTTGTCTTTCCACGGTAGCTTGGGGGAGGTAAGGGGAAAGAGGAGAGGTCAGTGTCCTGTCTGTAAATACTAATAGGCTAATTTCACCAACGCCTGAATAAAGCTTAGTCACTAGATTAGTTGCCGGCACCTATTACTTTTTATCCTTCTGAGAGCAGAGACGTAAACATTATGACCCTTTTAATTAACTATGGCTCTTAAATCAATTAATCTAAATTTGACAGAATATACTTTTAGCACGCATCTACTAGTTTTATAATTTCATAGGCTGGAAAACGTTTCAAGGGAGACCATCTTTTGCCACATCTGTGCATATCTCTCTCTAGTCCTTTCCACCGTTCTTGCACACTCTCTCTGTCTGATCTATCCACGTCGCTCCCCCGTCCCTTCCTTCCTTTGTTTCTCTTATGGCTTCCTCGCTCTCCCCATCTTTCCATCATTATCTCCTCACAGCATCCCAATACATCAAGAGAGCGAGTGTGAACGAACCGCGTGACATCACGATTTTGTGCGCGCTAATGCCCAGGGACAACTACGCCTATAAATATTATTATTTTCATTTTACCAGAAGGCATTTTGTGATTTTTTATTGTTTTTGTAGAAAAAAAGGGGGGGGGGGCGTCATGAAAAACATGCAAAGGGAATTTACATCATTAATCACAACCCCAGCCTATCATACTTACAATTTCAAAGTATCTTCATGGTTTGTGTTAGTTGTTTTGCTTGATGGCAACAGAATCTTATTTGTCTTGTGATACTTTTCCAACGCCTATACAACATTAGAAAGTGAGATTAGAATGCGCATTTGCTTGATCATACTAATTTAATGTTCCTTCTATAAAAGTCATCACTGAATCCTATTCACAAGGTCCGTGTGCTAGATACAAATCACCAACAGCAATCTTTGATGATAGTCATATGTCCAGTCTGGTGGGTGCACTAATGTAGATATTATTTTGATCTAAACAGTAGTCTAGTTAAAGATCCTGAGGGTGAAAGTGTGGACAAATAAAGTTATCCAAATCCTTATCCTTATAAGTTCATACCCTCTCATAAGATGTGATGGCTTTGAGAGCTCGATTAGACTAGGACTGGACTATTTTGTCGGCACATTCAGTTGTTGAGTTTCAATCAGTTGGAAAATTGGTAGAGCAGAAAAAGCAACGACATACTCTTGTAGTTATTTTCATTGCATTTGGAGGCCAACTTTAGTGCTAAAGTTGCAAAATATGATCTTAAAATTAACCATGAAGAAGAAAGCTTTTCACATTATCTTTTAAAGTCCTGACCTATTTTCAGGAGAGCTTTCTACAGTAACCTACCAGCTCCTGCTCATTCCCTAAGGCACCCACTTGTCAGCTACGTGATGGGAATGCCAGCTCTGTCTCTGATTTAGCGCTGGGTTGGAAAGGGCTATTAAAATATAGCTCACAAACAAAACAACAGAAGCTGATCCCAATAACATAGGGCTACGACATGTTATTTTGGCAAAAATCAAACTGTACATGATCCATTGATTACCGAGTCAGGAGTCGCTCCCTTCTCTTTCTTCTTCCCATTTCAACTTACTTAAGTGGCTTTGTTGTTGTCGTTGTTGTTGTTGTTGTTGTTGTTGCTGATGCTGTTGTTGTGTTGCTGTTGTTGAGAATGATTTTGGAAGGGAAGGACGACTCTTTCTGTCACCTCCCTTTCCAATCCAAATCCCCAAACTAGTTTACGCCCATGCCAGGAAGGCCTGACTGAGAGCACATAGAAAACAAAAGGGCAAAGACTGGATTGGCTTATAATGGCAGTTTTATTACCTACTTGTTCATTCTTAAAATCTAATGTCTTCTGACAAAAGGGCTTATCTTTGCCGAAACTGTTATTAGGAAAATTGAGCAGTTCTGTTTGGACAGACACAAAATTCTTGTTTCATTTCTGCCTCTTCATCAAGGGCATTTGCAGTTTTACAAAAACACTGTGCTGGGTGATGACATACAGATAAATGAGATAAGGAATACGCATGAAAGTGAGTTTGGCAAGAAAACCAACATAAGCCCTTTTATTGGAAGACATTAAAAATGCTTTGGTTTCTATTACATGTGTGCTGATACACAGACTAGTCATTTTGGAAGATATGACCAGTGAGGAAAGATTGCAAGAAGAGATGTAACAGCTGACACTGCTTAATAGTAATCCTGATAACTGCAACTTCCATTTCATCACCAAACTTTTTAGCTAAACAAAGCGCTATATTTCTGTATCAAACATGCTGGATTATAGCAACTCCATTTTGGTCAGAACTTTTTCCATGCTTCTAAGGAGTGATGATTAAGCAGAGCTGACTGTACCAAAGGAAGATATAAAATGAAAAGGAAAGAAACATGTGTATAAAAGGAAGGGCAAATATACACAGAGAAAAAAGGTCGAAGGCAGGGAATGAAGGACCTGAGACAGACAGAATGGAAAAATAAAGAGACAAAAAGAAAGAAAGATAAAGAGAAAAACAGAAAGAACGAGAGAAAGAATGAGAGAGAAAGAAAGAATTAGACTTCAAGAAGGAAACAAAACAAAGAAAGGAAGGAAAGGAAAACAATTGTCACAGAAGGGGAGTGAGTGTTATGAAGAGAGAAACATTTGCCATAATATCATTCACATCAAAAACAACCATAACAATAAAGTTCAGAATGGCATGTCGGTTCAGAAAATAAAAGAGAGAGCAGACTTGGCACTTTATAGCACTGATAAGATTACGAGTATCAAAGCTGTGAAATGTCACAGCACTCTCTCTGGCACTTTTTCCTCTCTCACTGGTGCATCACTTATTGTGGTAAAACAGGTTCCGTGAAACTCCTTATCAGGTTAATAGTAAAATTTTACTGTGTGAATTAACATGGGCCTTCAAATGAAAATTTTCTTTTTTATTGGCTCACTGGGAGGCAGCAAGGCCGTGTGATTTGTGAGTCGTACTCAGAAACTGAAGACTATCAAGTCCAACATTTGCATGTATAACTCATGGACTGGACGGGTATATACAGTAGTGTCCTTAGGAAAGACACTTCACTTCTATGTCCCCTCTCGACTCAGGTGTAAATGAGTACTTGGCTTTAGAGCTGGGGGGATCAGAGCGCTGCATTGTTGGCGACCGGCAATGACTGTGTTAATTATTTCATTTGTAATATTTATGTATTTACATGTATGATGTGTACTGTTCCATATGCTTGTATTATGAATGAGATGTATAACATTGTAAATAAATTTCCCTATTGAGGTAAATAAAAGCCATATTTTCATTTTTTTAAAACAAGATTTCAGGAAAAATGCTAATGTGTTAAGTGAGTTTTATTGTACATGGAAAAAAAATATAACAGTGATGTGATTACGCAGACTGGAAACAGACAATGCTTTCACATTTCACATATTATTATGCCACACAGCAGATTCAAGAGAATTAAATTTAGGAGAATGACTGATTGTTATCTTTAAGGTTTGTGACACCTATTAGAAGGGCAACTCACTCATTGTATACAACCCAATTAATCCGCTAATATATAAAATCCCCCTTATTTGGGGCCCTGCCAGCCAGTGTTAGGGTGTAGAAATGTGTAAAATGACCTGTGGTCTAAATACAGCATCCAATTTTAAAGTTTCAGGTACAATTTGAGCCTTCTAGATAAAAAAAATAAAATGGGTAGGCCTATGTATTCGCATGCAGTCAAAACCAGCCAAATGAAGAATTGGGGACCAAATCAGAATTTGAGGTGATCTTTTTCAAAAGACATTTGTGAAAAATTTTGTTCGTTGACCCCCCTTTTTCTTCCCGTTAAAAGATCAGGCAAAAGAAGTACTTTAACCTCCATGGAAGAAATTTTCCCAAATCACAGTGGTATATTTAGAATAACGCAAAATGTTAATAGGGCCAAAAGAAGAAAAAACAATAGGTGTCAAAGACCTTTAACAAGAAGGGGAATAACTCTGCATTCCGCAGCCATTTTTTTTTTTTCAAACAAAGTGCGTAGTGTGGTCTTGTAATTGTGATAACCTCCTGACTTATTTCTGACAATCGATCATGACCTTGATAGATTTGTCCGCTTCCCTTACAAGGTTGAGAGCCTCCATTATTTTGTCAAGGGGAAGAACGTGAGTGATAATCGGGGTTGCGTCGACCTTTCCAGCAGATACCAGCTCAACACACTCTGGAAAACTTGGGAAAGAGATGGAGGTCACCATAACAATAACATGTCATCACATCAGTTTAAATGTGTTATATGTCCATTTTGTATAATCCTGGCACTCTACTATGGTTTACAGTGGAACTAAAATGAAAATGAAGGGTCCAGCCAGGTCATGGTGGGTTAAATGAGTTTTGTATATTTATTCATTTACAGTGCAATAAGAGGAAATGACCAAAGAAAATTGATTCTTGGTTATAGCATTGACGGCCTTAACTGATTATAAAATTATGTGTTGTTGGGTATTGGCATACATTGTCAGCATATTTTACTGTCAGAATGCTAGTGATCAGCGCCTATAAATGGCAGCAGCACTGTATGCTCCTCAGAGAGTTGAGAAAATCCTAGTGATAAGGCCTGCAGGGGTGATAACAGTGTGAAGTCGGGTGAATGAGCAATAGCCTGGATACAAGACTTCTAAACCACAATATTAATATTAGTGATGCTTTATTCACCATATGCCACACCTAACATTCACACACCAGCCACCAGTTAGCTATGGCGGCAGCTTGTTTTTTCTTCCATCCATCACACTTTCTTCTCTGAATCGCACATCATTTATCATGTTATCAATGTTCTCTGAAACTCGTTATGAGATGGAATGAGAACTGGCGTTAAGTGTCTTTGTCATGGAAACAACCACATAAACTGGCCGACTCAGAAGAGCCAAACTCACAATATTCATTCTCCATTTTGTAAGAAAGACTAATGACCCACACTACCATGCTAAAAATGCCTCTCTTACCATCCTGGGCATGTAAACCTAATAAAACAAGACTGGGCTCGATGAGGGATATGTGTGAATGGAGACAGGAAGATGTACTTACTCGTTGTTGTTACATACACAGCCAATTATGTCGATCTCTCTGGCGGCCGCCATGCCCAAGTGCACATGCATGGCCATTTCTCCAAAACCCACCATGGCTATCTTCCCTCCTGGCCTGCATGTGTGAATGGCTGTATCCACTGCCCCTTTGGCTCCACTGCATTCAACAACCAAGTCTGCCTCTTCCCCCAAGGCCTTCTTTATAGCTTCACCTGAGGTAAGGGGGTAAAAATGGGTAAAGAGGACTTTCATTGACCCTGTAGGGAAACTGGTTTACAAAGCCATACAATATTATACATCTCATTCATAATACAAACATACAGAAAAGTATACATCATACATAAAAATAAAAATGTTATTGTTATATACGAAACACATAACAATATCATTGCTGGTCATCCGCAGTGCAGCGCCTCAAGTCTGGGTTCTAGATTAGCATCTTATAATAATAATAATGCAGTTTATAAGTCACATATCCAAGCTAATGCCGTTCACATAACTTCACTCTATTGTTACCCCAGCAGGCCTGATAACTCTTGGACTTTCTCAGCCCCCTTGGTAGCATTCAGTGCCGCTGCAATGTACAGGGGCTGATCACTAGCATTCTGAGAATATCTTCCACTGCATAAAGCCCCCATTTTACATACTGGTGACCTCAGGAAAATGTGAATGAAATGCCTTCCCAAGGCACTTACAACATGACTGTGGTCAGGAATCGAATCCACAACCTTTAGATATTGAGTCCAGCTCCTTAACTGTTCAGCCACCTTGCTCCACAACTAATAGATACTCACCAGCTGCCTTCGTATCTGTAAACTGTTCAGTTTTGAAAATGACATCGGCTCCCATCTTTGTAGCCAGCTCCAATCGAAGTGGGTTCACATCCACAATCATCACTTTGGCTGCTCCCAGTGCTTTGGCAGCCTGCATGGTGAGTAAACCAACTGATCCTTAGAGCAAGAGATGAAAACAGTAAATGTGAGCAGCTGGGAAGTGTGTCAAGTCATGAGTAAACACTAACTTGCACATGAAATTAGGAGTACAAAGATTAACCTATCCGGCGGTGATCGACTTTAGTTACTTACTCCGATGATCGGGTCTTATCACTCACATAGAGCCACTGGTGATCGGGTCTTATATGACCCGATCACTCACAGGGAGCCATTGGTGAACGGGTCTTGTATGACCTGATAACTTTTTTGAGGAAATGGCGATTGGGTCCTATAAAATCCGAGTGTGTTGTCCACAAAACTGTAAGCTGAGCACACATTGTAGTTATTTCGAGCCTTTTAGACTACTGGGTAAAATTATAGCTGCATCCAGACTAGCAAAGTTCAGTGTTATTTTCTCCTTTTTTGGAGGAAGAAGGCTGAGCAATCTTTAGATTACTTATCATTTGTTCTAAGTGTAAGCTTAATTTAATGTAGGTAGGCCCATGTTTTGTTCTCAGTTAACTGTTTACGCTTGGGGTCATCAACCTGGAGGGTTCTTACAAAAAAGTGGACTTCGAGATTTCTTGATAGACTGCAATATCAATATGTGGACTGGGATACATGGCTTGTGAACTGGGTCACAGCTGCTCTGATGGAGAGAAAAGTCCCCATTCTATTGGGATCAGGGACATCTGAACCCATTTATATGTATGTCCAAGATTGCCTCAGGGATATCCTCTTTCACCTGTGACACATCTACACTGCTAGGGTGACAAGGATTCAGTGTTATGGTCCAGGAAGAACATTAACGTTTGCAGACGATATCCTCATATATATAAGACTGACCCAGATAGGTAGAGGATGGTCACAAGCATTCATGAAACGATGCAAGCCATCGCTTAGTGGAGTGATGAATCTAGCTCACAAGACAACCAGCAAGAGGTCAGCTCTTTAAATAATCACATAGTCTTGGCTGATCTCCCCATCATCACCTTCCAGGGACATAACATAGAAAATGCAACAGATTTAAATATCTAAGGGTGACCTTTGATTGCAGCCTGTTTGTGTAGGCACCATGGGGAGCGAATAATTCAGAGAGGCAATTGAGGTATGGCAACGCTGAAATCAACAGCAGCTGTGAACCTGGAATAGAGTCGATTGGCTCTTCTGTGCCATCAGTTGGTCTTAGCATTGGTCAGTTATGGCCTTGGAATCCTCACGCTGTCACCTTTACAGGTTGATCGACTGGAATATATCCAGAATGAAGGTATGTACATCATTAGGGGTGCATTAGAGAAGCCCTTATTGCGACAATAAGACACATACTGGGACTCATGTCAATAAAATCTAGATATGCTTGCCAAGGTCAAGGCTAATTGTGAGTAGTGGAGGACAAGAGACATCCACTACATGAAAACACTGCTGATATCAACTACACAGGATTTAAGAGATGATGTCATGGATGGCACAAATAGAAAAATAGTAGAAAAATACTACTGTTCTGGTCCCCCAGTGAAAGACTTTGTCGAGAGAGAGGACTAGGTCAACTCTGGATAGCACATGACTGACTTCCTGAATGTAATCATCATCCTTGGCAGGAAATGCAGGAAGTGGGTCCCTGGAAGAGTCTACCTTGAGATTATGCAACTCATTGCTGATAACTTGAGAGAAGACAATGCTATCGTGTTCACTGATGGGTCTGTGCTACATGGCAAGAAATCAGGATAGGCTTCTCAGTGAGAGACAGGGTCATCACCAAGTAGAGTGGAGAGTAATCAATGACTTCTTCCAAAATGAGAATGAAGGTGGAGGAAGTCACTGCGGCTCTGAAGTGGTTCTCTGGGACCACAGTAGCAAAGGCAATCATTGTGACAGACTCACAATCCATGCTCCTAAAGGTCGTAACAGATGGTTGCAGCTTGAGTAGATGGACTAATCTATCTGCTGACCTCCAGGTTTCATGGAACCACAAAGATCTATTGTCCAGGACATGCTGGGGTCCATGATGATGAAAGAGCTGATTGGCAGGCAGCTGATGCCCCTGTGGTGGGGACATTACAGATGGATAAGGCAGACATTATAAAGTCACTGAAAAATCGCCTGTTATCCGTAGACAGGCCCTATTCATGTGGGTGAGATTTGAGTAGTTTGATGGGAATACATTTTTTGTAGTAGGTCTATGATCATACATTAATTGTGTTGCTGAAGGACAACACAACACTTAACTAACACAAATCTTAAACCCTCAAATCCCTTGAACCTTATGGCATTTATAAGAATGAACAAGCTTCGAAACTATGATGGTCCTCTCCTGGTTCACGAACACTTTTTTAAGTGGCAAATCTTAATTTACAGCATCTCGTCTTCGTCTACTTCGAACTCTGTGTCCTGGCCGTAAAATGATTGTTATCCTCATCACTGATTTCATCTATGATATGACTTTCCTAATAACTGTTAAAATATTTTATCTTCTGTCATCACCCTCCATTGTGCAAATCAAAACTTCGAGGCCAACAACTTAGCCTGAACAAGAAGCAGCTAAACCTGATGTTGTTGAGTAGTGCATTAACAATGCGTATTAAAAGCCAAAATAATATTAGAACCCCTGAAGTAAAAATAATAATGGAAGCCCTCACCTACCGCTCATAATAGTCCTAGGTATGGAATTTTCTGTATTTGCTTCTAAACAACTTCAGCGGCAACAAGAAGAAAATCCCAACCATCAATTGCTCTTTAAAGTCATCGAGTCTTATACGACCCAATCATCAGTGGCTCTATAATGGTGATCAGGTCTTATATGACCCGACCATCATTATGGGAGGAGTTGTAGTTGGAAAGTGGTGGTCACTCATTAACTTATGGGTGGAACTGACTGATTTTTGGTAGCTCATGAGGAAACTGATTGTTAGGGAAAGTCATGAAATTTCAGATCTGAGAAGTGATTTTCGTAGAATTACACCTATTTGAAGATACCCTCGGGTCATATACGACCCAATCACCGCCGCACGGGTTAAACTGCTGAGAGAATGGCGTCCTTGTGGCAGCATGCTCAACCTGCGAGCTGATGGCCTTGGGTTTGACTCCTGACACAAAACTATAGAAGGGAAATTTTTCTACTGGTAGGTGTTTTTCAGCCTTTTGTCTCTACGCTGATCTTTCGGAGTGAATATGTAAACATATTTTCCAGATGATACGCAGTAGCTCAAAATATTAATTCGGTGCTCACAGTTCCATCCCCCTAAAGGTATAATGCCTGATTATGTGGTAACATTTGTAGCCCAACAGAAAAGCAGAGAGAGTGCAGATGGGGTGGAGTGACTTCCTCCATGTGCCTAGACTTACAGGTCGGCGATCCCAAACAGACCAAACAGGGTGCAGTTCTGCTGAGGCAAAAATAGGAGCTGGCTCTCTTCACTCTATGGTTCACCAACATTTCAAGCAACTGATGCCACAAATAAGGTCATCACCCTCATAGGAGCTATCAGTTTGAAGTTTATTTGCTTACTAGCTCCCTCCTTCATGTCATTTCCAGCACAGCAAGGGATGTTACTCCAGAAATTCCCAGGCAATGGTTCACTCAGCCAGTCTTCCTTTAGCTTGGCCCACCAACACATAAAATGCAATATATGGTGCACTAATCTTGTGTAAAACCTAATATAGCCAACAGTGAAAACAACATTGGCATCTTCATCCATGAGGCGTCCTCTGTCTAAAAGTATCTATCATACCTACAATGCACATCAGTTTCTCACAATTCAGCTTAAGCTAGATCTAGCCTTCTGTTATCAACTGAAAATGTCGGAACGCAAGCAAACGTCGGTATCTCTTGAACTGAAGCTAAGACTGCTGCTTGAAGTTGACCAGAAAACAAATTGAAGACAGACATTTGCAGAGAATTTGATATCCCCAAGTCAGTGCTGTCAACAATAATAAAAAACTGAGATAAAGTGGAGCAAGCATCCGCATTGTCCAAATCTCCCTTATTTCCAATGTACTCTTCTTTATATAAATTCTTGATAACACAAACACATTTCTGTGGGCCTTTGGAATTTGTGTTATCAGGTATTTACTGTCTTGAAAATGCAACAAATATGCAGGAAACTCATTTGCCTTTTAGGGTTTTGAATGAATATGGGGCATTTAAGAAATGTATTTTACATTTTTTTTTAAAGAGTCCATACATATAAAAATAAAAGCACTCAGGTAAAGCCTAAAAGGAATGATGACTTTAAAAGTACAGGGCAACACAGAATCTGGACCAAATCTGAGGAGGATACTAAGGCAAAGCACTGTATGTAAGGATGTTAAATGACAATAATAGTTTATTGTTATATATGGGATGTATAACACTGTATAACATTGTATAACATTGTATAACATAAGTACTTTAAACAATTTCCCTACGGGGTAAATAAAGTCATATTTTTTTAATGTATGTACAGTTCATATGTACCAGAGACGTGCTTTTCAACATGTCAACTCACCTGCACCAATAATCACAACGATATCACCAGGTGTCAGCTGAGCCCTGTGTAAACTATGCAAGCCAATAACCATTGGCTCCATACAGGCTGCAGCCTGGAGACTCACATGATCAGGAAGTCTGGAAATGTAATAAATATTGTTAAGCTTCACTCAGTTTCTTTTTCTCTACTTTTTTTAGTAAGTCAGTCAGCATGGCCAGGAACAGCAAAACTTTGTTAACTTAAAATTGGAGGGACCAGCCAAATCGTCCTGCATTAAATGAGTTTTATGTTATCTTTTAGGTTTGTGACACCTATTAGGGGGGCAAATCACTCATTATGTACAACCCAATTAATCTGCCAGTATATAAAATCCCCCTTTTTTGGGGCCCTGCCAGCCAGTGTCAGGGTGTAGAAATATGTAAAATGACCTGTGATCTAAATAAAGCATCCAATTTTAAAATTTCAGGTACAATTTGAGCCTTCTAGATAAAAAAAACATAAAGGGTGTAGGCCTATGTATTCGCATGCAGTCAAAACCAGCCAAATGAAAACTTGGGGACCAAATCTGAATTTGAGGTGATCTTTTTCGAAAGACATTTGTGAAAAATTTTGAGCGCTGACCTCCCTTTTTCTTCCCATTAAAAGATCGGGCAAAAAAAGTACTTTAACCTCTATGTAAGAAATTTCCCAAAATCACAGTGCAGTGGTATATGTAGAATAACACAAAATGTTAATAGGGCCAAAAGAAGAAAAAAACAATAGGTGCCAAAGACCTTTACAGTATAATATAGGGGGAAATAAGCAAAGAAATGTTGTACAGCATTGTTCCTAGGTAACAGATTGGATGGTCTTGCCTAGTTTAACATTGTATGTTGTTAGGGCTCAGTGTATGTTGCTATCACCTTTGATCAAAGTGATATTCACTATGCAATTAACCTAATGTTGTCCATCAGTCCCATGCTGTTCATTGTATGCTGATTGCATTGTATAGTATTGGACCCCCCTTTTTCTAAGAAAAAAAAGTTTATTATTCCGTCAACATGCAACAACAGGCTACAATAATGTTGAAACAATAACAATAATCAATAGCTTATGATGATTCTTCTCAGTAGTGATAGAGATGATGATGATGGCTGATGGTTATAATGATGAAAATGAAAATCCTAATGCTTAATATACAGTAGTATTGGACACAAGATCAAGATTTCATGGATTTGAATTCTGCAGTCACTGTACTGAGAATGCTTTGGGAAAGCATCTCACTAACATTTTCCTCTATCTACCAGGATGTTAAAAAACAGGACCTAGCCTCACAATAACAATACTATTGCCTGACTGCTAGTGATTAGAATACACTGTATGCTCCCCCAAGGAGCTGAGAATGCCCTTGAGTGGTCTGGCCTGCAGATTATGAAGAAGTATAGTCTCCCAATGCAATCACTGTGTAATATGTCTCTTTTGAGTTAATTTCTGGACTGCTATTGCAGGACACTGTTGACAAACTGGCTGGGATTGCACAGATGTCTGGATCCATCAAATATGGCAAAGCAGATGTGTCAAAAGAACTAACATAGTAACAAGGAAACTGAGAGAGGAAGAAGAAAAAGAGTAGACAGAACACTACCACTCATAGCACATACTGGAAATGTATGGATGCAAAGGAGAAGGCAGAAGCTGCAATCTTTAAGAAGTGCAAGAAGGAACCACATCCACACAACAACAGGGACAATTAGTAACATAGCTCTTTGCTGGTTCTGAACCTAGGAACAGTCTGGAGTGCAATGATATTACATAAGTAACTAGTTATAAGTTCAATTAGGTATTTTCAGTTCCATCACATGACCTAGGAAATCTTGCTCACACGTTGGTTTGTTTACATGCTCTGCTTATGTATGATTACTCGTCATTTATCAAAATATCCTAGCAATCCCTAGATCACGTGGTGTAACTGACCCGTCTGAAAATACCTCATTGCATATCCCCTCACTTTGACTTACTTGTGACAGGTGGACGCAGGTGCCAACATGTAACGAGCAAAGCCTCCATCAGTCGGTGGAATCCCTGCCACATCAAATTTCTCACAGATGTTGAGCTTCCCTCGTCTACAGGTACGACACTTGTGACAAGGGCGGTTAGGGTCTATCACCACTCTGTCCCCCACCTGGAACAAACTCAGCAAATTTAATTACAGTAGAACTCACATAACACAACAGCACTACACCTGAAATCTTGGTTAACCTGATAGAAAAGAAAATTCCCATTCAGGCCCTCTTTGTTCAATAAGTAAAAACATTTATGATTAACCCGATAACTCCTTTGTGGGAACTGGTGATGTGTCAGCAAGAGAGGAAAATGTGATAGAGAAAAGAAAAAAATGACCTGCTGCTGTAGCAGGTGCATGACGAATATTCCTCGAAAACATGCAATATTATATTCAATCAAGACTATCAAATGCATCATCTAAAAATAATGCTACCTGACAGTTCCACGTTTATTGTATCGTAAATGGACAAAATACTAAACTCATTTGACCATGACGACTTGACTGGTCTTTTCAATTTTGTGTCAACAGAATTATACTTTATGCATGAAACGGCAACTGCAGAGCAGTTTTTCACAGTAAATGCATTTCATATATCACTGCATACTTTAATCAGTTAATAGATCTATCCATTAAATCGTGGTTCATCACTCATCTGAAAGTAAAGTAGATTCTCTTCAAAGTTATGGTTTATTTGACCCCCTCTTTCACACCCCTCCAGAAGATCCTGATTGCATTACATGATGATCATAATAATAATAATAATAATAATAATAAGGTGCATTTAGTGCTTCACCCCCGGAGGGCTCAAAGAGCTTTACAGCCTTCTCCATCACCCCAACCACTGCTCTCACAATTATTACCATTACTACCATCACCACCCCTATCACCACTTCCAACACAACTACCACCACTACTAAAATCAAACCACAAACACCATTACTGCCACAATCATCATCAAGATGTCAACACTGCGACCATCACCTCTACCACAGCTACCACCACCATCATCATCATCATCACCATCACCGTTACCTCCAAAGCCAGAGCACCATCACCACCACCACTATTGCCACTGCAGTACTACCACTATTATGACAAGCACTGTCACCATCACTACTGTCATCACCACAACCACTATTAAGACTCCCTCGACCGCCACCTTCAACATTACCATCACCCACCACACCACAACAATAAACATAACCATGACAACAAGAACAACAAACACAACCCAGCATCTGCCACCAACCTGCAGTGTAGTGACCCCAGGTCCCAGCTTGCTGATGACCCCACTCATCTCATGACCCAGGGTCAAAGGTGATGTGAGGATATAGTGATCTATTGCACCTTCATCGTAGAAGTGAACGTCAGTGCCACACATACCAACAAAGGCCATCTGAACTAGCACTTCATTCTTACCTGGTTCCGATATAGGACCTTCTTCCTGGCAACATAAATATGCAATGATAACACTAAACATGAAAAGAAATAGGTTTTTGATGAGAGCATTAATTCCTCAGATCCATCCTATAAAACAAGACTGCTATGAGGCTTAAAAAAAATATGCCTTGGGTGCCGTCCTCGTCTCTTAAGACAGAGCCGCATCCTCATTTCAAAGTTCTGAACAACATACTCGCAAGTTGAAAAAGCAATGTTGTAGATCTAATCCTCTATGCTGTGATGCAGTTCTTGGATATTTTCTGGAGTTGTTTGATAAACCCTGTCCATTCACTAGCCCCACTTCACAGTTTTTTAAACCTGGTGAATGGGGCTCACACTTAACATCTGCTGTCCAAATATGTTCAGCCAGGCAAGGATGATTAAACTGACTTTTTTTTTCTTCAAAGATACTTTGGTTAAATCAGCAGAGAGCTTGTGCTGTTGAATAACATCTAACAAGAAAGTCCATATAAATGTTGATGGTGCAATCATAAAAGTGCCGGAATTAGATCATTTTAAGAATTCTGTTGTGTGACTGTAAAACGCGGAATTTGATTTTATCATATCATTGTAATTTTGTGATAATAATCACTCTAAATAAAGTTGGATCAATGATTTTACTGAGTTGATAGACCCATGACTCAGGTGATGATAAAAATAATTTGAAGAGCGTAGGTTTAACACTAAGAGAATGACGGGATGAAAAGGATATCATTTTTTCTGTGTCATCCTGAACCTATTTTTTTAGGGTCCTACCATGTTTTTCTTACCAGGCGTAAATCTTTGACTCCATATAGTCGAGCACTCTTATTCATAGCCATTTTGAGGAAAATAAGTTGTCTCCTCTTATCTATATAAGTTCCCCTTGGTCTTTAGTTGGTCTCCCTTGATCTCCAGTTGTTCGCCCTTGAATGAGTTTCAACCATAACAATGAGTCTTAATTTGGACTGCAAAAAAAAAAACAAACACATAATATAGTTACTTTCTAGACTGTTATTCGCTGTTAATTATTTTGTAACCATGGTTGGGTGCTCATATGTCCTGGTGACATAAGCTAAAAACCTTTCTTGAGTCCTGAGCCTTACAAAGTCAAATATCTATAAAATCTAAACACCCTTTCATTCTCACAACACACATCCGCGACAAAAGCAACATATATTTCAGATGCAAAATCATACGGACCAAAAATTAATGCATTTAACAATTAATTTTGCAATAAAAAAAAATAACATGCTCACAATAGGAAACTATTAGAATATACTTATACGTATATTCATACTCGCAGACATGCTGGTACGTAACGGCATCCACACGCGCAAATGAATGGTCAGTCACAGATGGCCTCATTCAGACCTACTGTTCCCCAACTTCCACCCCGCAAGCCTAATGTTCACTCGTGACCCTGACATATAAAATTTCTCCCAACTGCTTAGTGCTTACACTAGGCTGTGCGCTGCACTAAGGCTGGGAGCAGTATAGGCAGTGACGGTTGAAGACATCCTAAAACTACCTATGCACCCTCCTCTGCCTACGCTATCTCTTCAAATCACATTAAACAAAAAAAATAACCCTAACATCTAAATCAGATCCTCTGCCCATGCTCTAAAAAAGCTATAATAAAGGGACATGGCTGTATTATGTAGGCCTACAAAGTATAGCGTAAAAGTTCAAAGACAATACAGAATGCAAAGAATAGAGGACAGTATGAATCTGGATTTAGTCTGATATCTGTATTATTAAACATCAATAATAATTTATATTTTGAACTAAATTTTACCCGGCACGGCACGGGTTGCTTTCAATGACAAGCCCCAGCTAAGAAAATGAGAAGGGAATGAGAGAAGCCGTGAGCTCACTGGGTACATTTTGTCCGTTCACAACATCTTATAATGATAACCTCTATTACATCAGTGCACTTCATGTCAAAGGAAATAAAACATTCCACTTTAAAGTAATACAAGTTAACCTTTACCCTTTACCCTTTTGCCTTTACCCTTCAACTATGTTCCCATACGCCGCTAATCGATATTAAAACGCTAGTCATCCCGGCAAATTTAAATATTTTTGGGTTGTTTGGAAATCTCTGAAATGGGCAGCCCACTTCAGGGAAAAATATGAAAACCGTCAAATAAGCAAGCAGGCAAGCAATAGCCTGCCGGCAAACCAATCAACCAACCAACCAACCAACCAAACAGCCAACCTGCCAACCAATCAACCAGCCAACCAATCAATCAATCAAACAAACAGCCAACCAGGCAACCAGCCAATCAATTAACCAACCAACCAGTCAAACTGCCAGCCGGCCAACCAACCAACCAACCAACAATTACGAGATGCTTACTACATGAGCAAGAGCAACAACAATAAAGGAAAGATATTCTTTTTACTTACGCTGTCTGCAAAAAGATCTCAGGCTCCGGCAGCGCGTCATAAGATGCACACACTAACAAAGGCACGTTAAATGAACGGCTATACCTATTCGCATTAGTAGCCTACTCTGTGTGCCTGAGTTGCCACTCGCAGAGATTTTCTCCTACGGTAGGGTAAAATTGATTTACGAAAAGCTGTTTACCTTATGTAGGAGGGAAAATCGATTTGGTAGGTTGTTGGGGAGAATCGCGAAATACAGGATAAGGTGGATCAATATGCCTGGTTTTCTACTTTTTAATGATGAAAGTATAGGTCTCCCCCTCCCCCCCCTCAATTAAATTTGCTTCAACATGGTGCGTAGCGCAATTCGGTTGG